>CM076409.1:2479007-2504493 GCA_038363315.1 Mugilogobius chulae | reverse complement strand
TTGAGGGAGTTTTCCAAGATAGAGCAGACAGTTGTGATGGATTTTTCTGTATTGTAGCTTGCATTTTGACCAGTGAACAGAGAGGAGCACGTGCCTCTCGTTTGTTGGTTGTGCCTGTATGATGATAACCTTAGGAAGGACGTTTGTGTTTGGAGCTGAGTAAGGACTGACAGATTTTGTTTTCCTGCGCTCAAGATTTGAACTAGTCTACGTAGAAGATACATACCGTATGGGATGTTGGTGGAGTTACATGATGACACGTGGTTGGTGGCTAAGATGGCACTGTTGTGTTTGGAGTTTACATGATGGACACGGTGTTTTGGAGTTTACAGATGGACAGTGTGTTTGGAGTTTACAGATGACACGTGTGTTTGGAGTTTACAGATGGACGTGTTGGAGTTTACAGATGGACACGTGGTGTTTGGAGTTTACAGATGGACACGTGTGTTTGGAGTTTACAGATGGACACGTGTGGTGATTTGGAGTTTACAGATGGACACGTGTGTTTGGAGTTTACAGATGGACATGTGTGTTGGAGTTTACAGATGGACACGTGTGTTTGGAGTTTACAGATGGACACGTGTGTGTTTTGGAGTTTACAGATGGACACGTGTGTTTGGAGTTTACAGATGGACACGTGTGTTTGGTTTACAGATGGACACGTGTGTTTGGAGTTTACAGATGGACATGTGTGTTTGGAGTTTACAGATGGACAGTGTGTTTGGAGTTTACAGATGGACATGTGTGTGTTTGGAGTTTACAGATGGACATGTGTGTTTGGAGTTTACAGATGGAGTGTGTTTGGAGTTTACAGATGGACACGTGTGTTTTGAGTTTACAGATGGACATGTGTGTTTGGAGTTTACAGATGGAATGTGTGTTTGGAGTTTACAGATGGACACGTGTGTTTGGAGTTTACAGATGGACACGTGTGTTTGGAGTTTACAGATGGACATGTGTTTGGAGTTTACAGATGGACACGTGTGTTTGTTTGGAGTTGTTTGGAGTTTACAGATGGACAGTGTGTTTGGAGTTTACAGATGGACATGTGTGTTTGGAGTTTACAGATGGACACGTGTGTTTGGAGTTTACAGATGGACACGTGTGTTTGGAGTTTACAGATGGACACGTGTGTTTGGAGTTTACAGATGGTGTGTGTTTGGAGTTTACAGATGGACACGTGTGTTTGGAGTTTACAGATGTGTGTTTGGAGTTTACAGAAGGACACGTGTGTGTTGGAGTTTACAGATGACATGTGTGTTTGGAGTTTACAGATGGACACGTGTGTTTGGAGTTTACAGATGGACATGTGTTTTGGAGTTTACAGATGGACATGTGTGTTGGAGTTTACAGATCATGTGTTTACACGTGTGTTGGAGTTTACAGATGGACATGTGTAGTTTACAGATGGACACGTGTGTTTGGAGTTTACAGATGGACATGTGGTGTTTGGAGTTTACAGATGGACACGTGTGTTTGGAGTTACAGATGGACTGTGTGTTTGGAGTTTACAGAAGGACACGTGTGTTTGGAGTTTACAGATGGACACGTGTGTTTGGAGTTTACAGATGGACACGTGTGTTTGGAGTTTACAGATGGACACGTGTGTTTGGAGTTTACAGAAGGAGTTTGGAGTTTACAGATGGACATGTGTGTTTGGAGTTTGTTTGGAGTTTACGATGGACACGTGTGTTTGGTGTTTACAGATGGACATGTGGTGTTTGGAGTTTACAGAGGACACGTGTGTTTGGAGTTTACAGATGGACACGTGTGTTTGGAGTTTTACAGATGGACACGTGTGTTTGGAGTTTACAGATGGACATGTGTGTTTGGGAGTTTACAGATGGACACGTGCGTCCTTATTACTGCCACATATTTAGCTCTTAAACACTTAGAAAATCATTCAGCCTATGTTCGGATTCTTTTTATGGATTTCAGTTCAGTATTTAACACAATAGTGCCTCATTTTTGGGTTAAAAATTGATGCATTTTGCATGTGCATCCTAACAGACACAGCAGGTCGAATCAACTCCACCCTGTCAGATTTACAGACTATCTAACTAACTATCTAACTAACCAACCAACCAACTAACTAACTAACTAACTAAACTAACTGACCGACTGACTGACTAACTAACTAACTAACCAACAAACGAATTAACTAACTAACTAGCTAACCAACCAACTACTAGCTAACCAACCAACTAACTAGCTAACCAACCAACTAACTAGCTAACTAACTAGCTAACTAGCTAACTAACTAACTAACTAACTAACTAACCAACCAACCAACCAACCATCCAACTAACCAACCAACTAACCAACCAAATAACTAACTAACTAACTAACTAACTAACTAACTAACTAACCAACAACAAATAAACTAACTAACCAACTAACCAACTAACTAACTAACCAACAACAACAACTACAACTAACTAACTAACTAACTAACTAACTAACTAACTACTAACTAACTAACTAACTAACCTAACTAACTAACTAACTAACTAACTACCACTAACAACTAACTAACTAACTAAACCTAACTAACAATAAACTAACTAACTAACTAACTAACTAACTAACTAACTAACTAACTAACTAACTAACTAACTACTAACAACTAACTAACTAACTAACACTAACTAACTAACTAACTAACTAACTAACTAACTAACTAACGAAGCATGTGTGCTGGCGTGCTGTGGTGTGTTGAACAGCTGCAGTCTTCTTCTACTGAGTCACTCCTAAAGGTTTGCCTGTTTCATTTTTGCAGTCCCTGCGTTGGGTTTTTTGGCTGAGATCTGGGCATAGATATTTCTAAATACAGAATGTGTTTCCTGTCCCACTGCAGCCTGCAGATTTGTTGCAATGTGATTGGATCTGATTTTTCAGCGTCAGAGCTGTGAGTCCTGAGCTGAGTCAGTAGGCTTGTTTAAGCAGAGCCAGGCAGTGAAGGCGGACGAGGTGGACGCAGGCGGTGTCGGGGGGTCGGGGTCTGACGACAGCGCTACGTAGGTCCCGGTAATCTCGAGAGATCAATCCGAGTGCAGGCGCCTTTGTCGTCGGTGAATCCAGAAAAAAGCAAATGCACCGCCTGCATGACTACAAAACCCAAATGCATGCTGGGAAATGAAGTGCTGTGAACACGTGTGGACTGACAGCTGATTGGATCAGATCTGTTTGGATCAGAAACGTGACGCTGTGCAGTTCCTCCTCCTCTCTCCTCGTCTCTTCAGTTTACTTTTTTATCATCACAGAGACTTCAAATCTGACAGAAAAGTCTCAGGATGTTGTACAACACAGAAGCATTATTAATGTGACACTGATGAGCTGAAAATCATTTCTTTACAGACAGAGCTCAAGTGTAGAAACTTTATTTTTCAGTTCTTTATTCATTGCTCTGGTGATATCCTTGTCAGTTCAAGGTGTGTGAGGGTAATAGGAGCATTTACACAGATGTATGAGGTTTTATTCAGTACAACACTGATCTCAGGCTCTGGCAGTTCTCGCGCTGGAGAAGTGTCCACGGTGCATTTCAGATTTCTCCCCTCCCCTCAGCGTCATCCGTCAACTCTCGTCCGCAGTCCAGACGGAGATTTTTGCTGCTTAAACAAGCCTAGTCTCACCTCCTGTGGCTGGGCTGGTGACACCCTCTGCTGGCTGGAGGTGGGGGCGTCTCTCTGGGTTTGGGGGTACGTCCCGGAGGCTTCAGCTGGATCCTGGGTCGAGTATGGACATTCACAGGGAGAGCCTGGCGAAGCCTAAAACACACACAAACATTCATCAGTTTGAAACATTCTCGAACTTTAAAGCTCATATTTTCTCTTTTGACTTAGCTTGGTGTCATAGTCCTTGTGGTACATCTTGTCATAGTTTTGCAGTTCACACACAACTGACTGAAATATAAAAATCATTTAACACAAATGAAGTGATTCAAAATATCATCAATGGGGTTTTGTTTTTCCTCATTTAAATGTCTGTTTTTGTTATCATTCTATAGCTGTCCAAACTTTATTGATCGAGTGCCACATGTTGAAACACAGACACATACAGTACATACGATGACATATTCAATGAGTTCAACTGAGCTGAAGCACATTTTTTTTCAGGCCTAAAGCAACAAAAGTGGCCTAAATACTAAAATGCTTACAGGTGGGGTAACTAACTTTTTTAGTTTGTGTTTTCCACTGTATACTGTATGAACTGAATAAGAAAGACTTTTAGTTCTCATCAAGAGCCAAATGCAGCGCTCTGATTGGCTGAGCTTGAGTGGTTCTCTTCAGTTTCACGTTGCTGTTTGTAAGAAGTGTCTTTATTCCATAATTACAACCAAAAATGAATACATGTAGTTATCAACCATGTGTCGAAGGATTTAAGAAAGAAAGCTGTCAGATTTAAACCCAAATTATATTTGCAGTGTAAAAATGAGCTGTGTAAATGTATAAATGACTGTTGCTTGAGTCTGGGGGGCACAGTTTGGACATGCCTGCTCTAGATTTCATGGGAAAACATCAACATTTCAGCTTGGAAGGACATTTGATCATGAGATAATTCTACAACTGTTACCTAGAAACAACATTGTAAATCTGGGCCAAAATCCACATAAATGCCACAAACGTTCTAATTTGACAAATATCCTGTAATAATTTCATTTTGTTTAAACTCCAGGAAAATGTGTAAAGTCTCTTTCTAGTGCTTCCTGTCATGTTCATATTTTTTTGTCAAATTCTTCATAATAGGCAACTTAACTTCCGCCAAACTGTCATGATATTAATCACAAGGACTAACACACCCAACTAAGCTCAAGCTGAGGCTGCACCTCGTCTGTGGGGCTGCTCTCCTGTCTCATGACCCACACTGGCTCCTGGGCTGGTCTGGGGTGTAGGGGGAGCGCACGGCCCGGGTCTTCACCTCCTCTATGGCCTCTTTAATGCCTCTGATGGCCAGGCTGATGGGGTCTGCCTTGGCCCCGCCTCCTCTGGAGTATCCGCCGGGGACACACCTGGAGCACAGCACATTACAGCATTTACTGACAATCTGGAAAATACAACATAACAAACCTGATCGTCTCGTGGGGAGTCACACGGGTACGCCAGCTCCACCACCTGAAATAAACCATCTTCTGGTTGAATATTGTTAGATACTATCCCGGGAAAGTTTCTGTCTGATTTGCTGGATTTTTACTGCAAAAATAATGACGTCCAAATATTTTAAGGACATGAGCTGCATGATCACTCGAAACATGCTAGCTGCTAATGAGTCTGAAGACGTTTTTGCAGCAAGTTGACAGATGTTGGGTCGGACGTTGCGTTCATCAAAAACAGATGTAATGCTTAATAAGTCTGTCGCGGGCTACAGGTCCGAATGCAGGAGGCAGAGAGACGGATCTCACAGGTCCAAGACAAGACTGGAGATCTTCTGAAAGGCAGCGAAAGCATGAGAAAAAAACAGCATGTGTGGTGGGACCGTGTGCAAGCGCTGGAGAATCAAAGCAAAAGAAACAACGTCAGATTGGTTGACCCTAAAGAAATCTACGTTACAGACGGGACGCTTGAGACATGTGTGACAAAGACACTGGCAAAAGGACTGGACAGTAACTCTGGTGCGGAATACGAGATTAAACGGATGCACAGATCACGTCCAGTCGCCTCAAGCTGTTCTGATCTGCTTTTGAGGCAGTCTGTCCGTGAGAAAGTCCTGAGAGCAGCGGCGGTGAAACGAGGTATCACAAACTGTCATTTTGTCCTGAGGTTTACCAAAGAACTCACGAAGAAGGCACAACAGCGACACAATGTGAGATATACTATGGCCTTTCCCGCATTGGTTTACATGAATGGGCTTTACAGCGCTGATTGTATCTGGTTGTAAATGTATCTGTTCATGCAACGTCACACATGGCCAATATAAATTAATTCAAACATTAACAACCATGTTACAATATTTCACCAAAAGTGACAGAATTTCATCAGACTGTCAATAGTTCACGTGACCCCGTTGGCCCTGGACAGAGGTTATTCGTCGCCTCATGGATCGGCAGTAGTGTCTGAGTTGAACCATTCTTCCACCAGTGCTGCCCTCAGCTGGGGCTGAGTTTCTCCCAATGTCTCCTATACACCTGATCTCAGCCATCTGCTCTGAAGCACTGGAACCTTTTTTCGTCACTGAATACGACTTGGAACCACCTCTGCAAAGTCCAACGACAATGTGAGTGCACCATTCGACCCGAGCTCTAAGCACTGATCCAACATGTGGCCCATATGGTGGAACAGCATCAGCGCGGAGGCAATTACGGATGGTTCTGGAGACACAGGCCTGTGGTGTGTCCCAATGGGTCTGGGCTGTGGACCTGGTGGAGGCTGAACCTGTCACGGAGATGTGCGGGGGGGGGGGCGGTTGGTCTTGTGCAGCGGTCGTTACACGGGGGCCACCAGTACGAGGGCAGTTGTTTGAGGAACAAGATGACTATTGGTAGAGCGGTGACTCCAAACACCCTGGAGACACAAGACAACAGCGTCCATAGCTTCATCCCTCTCTGGTTAAGACAATCGTGTGTTTTTGGCTTCATTCTGGTGCCTTTTATAGAGAAGACTTGAGCACAGTTAACCAGCGGTAAAAGTCAACTCTGAGTTTCAAACATGAGTTTGTGTGAATAAACGACCCTGTAATGCACTCTTTATTGTTCTCACAATCTGTCAAGTCTGTCTTCAGCGCTCTATGGACTGAAATCATGATGTAACCCATTTTTACAAATAGACACGTTTTCTAAGGAATTTTCGAAAATTAAAATGTTGCGTTTCGGCCACAATGCAGCTCCTTAAATCTAAAGAACCTCTGGTCTCCTGTGACCTTTATAAACCTTATCTAGTCGCTTTCATTGTTCACTTTTACAACCCCGCACATTAAAGAAAACACTCTGCGCTCGTACACGTGACACACACACTGTTCTGCTCGATCACATGACACACACAGTTCAGCGCTCGTACACGTGACACACACAGTTCAGCGCTATCCTGTGTGAATAGAGCTTTATTCAGTAACGTTTTGCAGCAGTTTTTGGAGAAGCAGTTGTACCTTGTTGCTTGTGCCTGCAGAGGCCCTCTTCCCCCGGCCTCTGGGCACAGGGCTGCGCTCGCTGCTCTCTCCGTCAGATTGACCGTCGTAGTGGTGAAGCCTGGAGCCGATGGAGCTGTCCAGAGCAGGTTCTGAAGGGCTTTGTGGATGCGCTCGGGTTCAGACGGGTAGGCTGTCCTCAGAGGCTCGGGGAAGGACTTCGGGTGCTGTTTGGGCTCTGTGTAGGACTTCTGGTGAGATTGGGAGTAGAAGTCAGCGTAGGTCTGCGGGTAGGACGAATCCTCCTCCTCGTCGCTGTCACAGAGAGAGTTTGTTACATCAGTGAGCATCATCTAGACTTATGACACGTACGTCTGATTTCGGTACTCTATATGACGCGTACGTCTAGACTTATGACGCGTACGTCTAGACTTATGACGCGTACGTCTAGACTTATGACGCGTACGTCTAGACTTATGACGGCGTACGTCTAGATTATGACACGTACGTCTAGACTTATAGACACGTACGTCTAGACTTATGACACGTACCTTAGACTTATGACCGTAGTCTAGACTTATGACACGTACATCTAGACTTAAATATGGCCTCCAAGATGATTTTCTGGTGGCCTCTAGATGATTTTGAATTTGTAATAATTGGGCCCGCTGATAAAGGACATGAAAGTCGTTTGCACTACATCTGAACTATGCTGTTGTTGTATACTACACGTGTGGAAGACGTCTGTTTGTTATAGTATCAGCATGTGACGTCACTAAGACACAGGTGGGATGACTCTGTTATTTAGTGAGCAAACCGATATCCGTTCGACGTTAAGAAAAAAAAAATACAACCATGTTTCCCCGTTACGTATACAATGTGTCGTACGTCATACACATGTGTACGCGTCAAGTATAACAATTGTGTGTTAATATACGACATGTGTGATGACGCTCTGTAATACGTAGCAACGAGGTGGGTTAACGTAGACTGTCGTTAGCGTATTACACATGTGTCGTGTCGTACATACAGCATGGTGTTCGTTACGATAACACGTGTGGCGTCAGATTCACTGTGTCGTTGTATATACAAGTGTGATGACGCTCTGTCATTACGTAGACACACGAGTCGTTACGTAGACACATGTGTCGTTACGTATAACATGTGTCGTTACGTAACACATGTGTCGTTACGTATACACATGTGTCGTACGTATACACAAGTGTGTCGTTACGATAACACATGTGTGATGACCTCTGTCATTACGTAGACACACGAGTCGTTACGTAGACACATGTGTCGTTACGTATACACATGTGTCGTTACGTAGACACATGTGTCGTTACGTATACACAGTGTCGTTACGTATACACATGTTCGTTACGTAACACGTGTGACTGACCTCTGTCATTACGTAGACACACGAGTCGTTACGTAGACACATGTGTCGTTACGTAACACATGTGTCGTTACGTATACACATGTGTCGTTACGTATACCACATGTGTCGTTACGTATCACATGTGTCGTTACGTATACACATGTGTCGTTACGTATACACATGTGTCGTTACTAGGGCTGGGCGATTTAGCCAAAAATCCTAATTGCGATTTTTTCCAGGAAATATTGCGATTGCGATTTTTTTGCGATTTTCTCCCACAGCATAAAAACATGAGCAAAAGTAACACAAAATCAACAGTTTATTATAGGAATTTTTACATTTTGCTAGAAATGTACCTGTGAAATTATTTTTGGCTAAATTAGATCCAGTTTTGGGTGTAACTTAGTTACTGTAATTACATGTTAGTAACTAGTAGTGTAATTAGTTATTGAAAAGACTTGTAATTAAATTACAGTTACTAACAAATACTCTTATTCACTTTTAAGTTAAAAAAAAAAAAATCTGCAAAAGTGACTTATTGTGTGAGATAAAACAACTCAGAGACACAAATCTGCAGCTGGAACAGTGCACAGAATCATTTTTAATATTGATTTTATTACTGAATTTGAATCTAAGCAACTCTTTTGTTGTTTGCCTTTGTTTAAATGCCAATGATACAATTTTAAATCCATTTTTGATTGATGTTTGCAATAATGCACACAAAGTAATCCAAAACTAAGTTACTCTTGAGGCAATAACTATAGTTTAACTAATTACATTTTCAAAAAGTAATGAGTAACTAATTACTTTTTCAATACATTTCCCCCAACACTGATTAGATCAACAAGATTAATTAACTCGTTTAATTGTGAAGGTGGATAAAACTATATAGGCTATAGCCTAACCAGCTCTGCTTTTTACAGACATGAACCAGTTATACTGAACTTGTGTAAATTCATTCAGTGTTTATTTTTATTTAAGTTCCAATAAGTGATATCTGTAACTTATATTTCATTCCAGAGCTACTCAGTGTAAAATATGCTTTCATATCCAAACTAAGTGTGTTCCCCTTTAACTTTACGCACGTCTCTCGGCTGCTGCTGCTGCTGCTGCTTCTCCTTCTCCTCCTCTCCGTCTCTGCCACTCACTCGCTCATCCCCCGCTCCACAGACAGGACAGAAGGCGGGACGACTACCTGTCCCTGTCCACGCAGAGAACCGGAATGCTCCGTGTTTGGAATTAAATGGTTTATCCTTCGTCTGGCAGCGCGTCACCGCGGACTACTTCATGTTACAGCGCGGGGCGGACTCGTAACGCGGTGGGATTTCGAAGTCAGAGGCACACGCACATACGCGCTAAAAGGCAAAGAGAAGCAATAGACATTCACCTGAAACAACTATTATGTCTTTGTTTCGTGTCACTAACGAAGAGAGTTCGCGGGGAGAGTGGAGAAAAGAGAAAAAGGGGAGAGTGGAGAAAAGACAGCGCTGGCTCCAGGCTCACCTCGTTCACCGCCGCTTTAAGCCTAAATCCTTTGCTGTAGTATTGACACAAAGCACAGTTTTACACCGGTGAGCCTGGTATTGTCATTACATGTCGTTGATCTCATGAGCACACGAATTACAGAGAGAAAAGTGAAGCACAAGCACACGGAGGTGTCGGTGGAGCGTAACATGAAGCTGCAGACCGGAGGCGCTGCAGTCAGACGGCCGCACTCACACGCGGCGCTTCAATTACTTCCAAAACAAAACGCACGTGGGCAATAATCGCACGTCTCTGCGATTACATAATCGCGTCTTGTCATATCGCGATATAATCGCAAATGCGATTAATCGCCCAGCCCTAGTCGTTACGTATACACATGTGTCGTTACGTATACACAAGTGTGTCGTTACATATACACGTGTGTGATGACGCTCTGTCGTCACAAAATGCTCTAGCTACCCACTCTGATAGAAATGCGGGACATTACATTATTTACAAATGGCTTTGTGAAACTTTTACATTCAGTCTCAAAGTTGCCACTGTCCTTGAATGCATCCAGACAGTACGTCCTTTCTGGCTTTTCATTGGTCACAGTGGCTCTTATAAGGGCCAGCTGGTCGCATAACAGGACGTCAGGTAAGGCCCCAGCTGTTGTTGTTGTTGTTCAAAATTCGGGACGCTGATTTTTTTTTTTTTTTTTTTGAGGGGGGGGGGGGGGGGTGTTGTCTGAATGCGGAGGAGGGGAGACGAGCGCGCTCAAAGTGACAAGTCTAGATGCTTGCATCATTCGCAGCACATAGTGCAGAAACAGAAACCTTATAACTTTTTTTGACAAAAGAATAATGTTCCTCACACCAGGAAGCATTGAACAGTCTTTCATTCGTGTCAATCCGTCTCATATTGGCTGAATAAACCAAAAAACACCTGATGAACTAATAGATCTGCAGATTCAATCAGAAAATTACCACGAAACACATTTCTGTTAAGCAGGCTACTTTTAGAAACCACGCAAAACGAGTGTATATGACTTTAGTTTCTGTCGAGAGAGTCCAAGGCGAAGTGGGAAGTCAACTGTGCGCGGAAGGAGCGCGTACGGGCCAAACATACGCACGAGGAGCAGGATGGCAAACAAAATGCCTCGCGCAGGCAGGAGCCAGGCTCCAGGGGCCAAACACACCGCACCGCACCGCACGAGGATTTGGGGGCGGAACGGCAAACATATATGACCAACTTTTGCCCAAGTGGAGTTGTTCTATGAGCTGTGATCTGCTGTTGACTTCCTCATAGGGAGACACAGAGGCAGCAGCTGCAGCCGCTTCTCTCCCCGCGCTCCCTGTGTGTTATCACTACACTTTCCGCCAGGCAACTTGAGTACCGAGCAGCCGCGCGCCCCGAGGAGAAGCGGTTTTCAATCAAATTGCACAGAAAATAGGTCTGTATTGATGCATTTTAAAGACTCCGGCAGCACTACAGCCTCTCATACAGTGTTTGGGGCGTAATGACGTGCAGGTCAGACTGTGAGGTGTCAGTCGGGACAAGGATGAAATTCGGGACACGTGGGACAGGATTCGGGATTCGGGACACATGCGTGAATTTCGGGACTGTTCCGAATTTTTCGGGACGTCTGGTCACCCTAGTGCCAACTATAGCCTACGCACTACAGGAAAAGCTTTAATCATAAATACTTATAAGATCAGATTTATATTTTTTCTTCACTTTGTTCATTCATCTTTGCAACCATGTCTACATTTACTGGGAGCACAAACACAGGTTGTATTGTCTTAGAAATAAAAAAAAAAACTGTTAATATTACCATAAAGCCCAGGTTTTAATTTTGTATTCTATATTCATGTATATTGCTGGAACTTTACTGAGACTACAGGCCATTTGCTTGCAGCTAGTGGCTCAAATTATTTTATGGTTGATTAGAAAATATGATATAATTGTTGGCATTGTGCTTTGATAACAGGCAGTATATTGACCATAGAGTCTACACTCACCTCTTGTCGCTGTCTTCGGGCGGTGTGTCATGTATGGGTGGAGGCTGGGGTCCTCGCTGAAGTGGTCCATCTGGGGGAAGTGCAGGACGTCAGGGGAGGAGGGGGGTGTGGGGGAGTGCAGCGGAGGCGGGCTGTGCAGGGGCCCGTCCAGACTGAGGGAAGCCGCACTCTCCGTGTCCGAGCACAAGTCCGTGATCTCGCTCTCCTGGGCCAACTCATCCACGACCTCCGACTCCCTCTGTGCACCTAGCCCTCCCTCTGTGCACCTAGCCCCTCCCTCTGTGCGCCTAGCCCCTCCCTCTGTGCACCTAGCCCCTCCCTCTGTGCACCTAGCCCCTCCCTCTGTGCACCTAGCCCCTCCCTCTGTGCACCTAGCCCCTCCCTCTGTGCGCCTAGCCCCTCCCTCTGCGCACCTAGCTCTTCCCTCTCTCTACTCAGCCCCTCCCTCTGCGCACCTAGCTCCTCCCTCTCTCTACTCAGCCCCTCCCTCTGCGCACCTAGCTCCTCCCTCCCTCTACTCAGCCCCTCCCTCTGCGCACCTAGCTCCTCCCTCCCTCTACTCAGCTCCTCCCTCTGTGCGCCTAGCTCCTCCCTCTGTGCGCCTAGCTCCTCCCTCTGTGCGCCTAGCTCCTCCCTTTGTGCGCCTAGCTCCTCCCTCTGTGCGCCTAGCTCCTCCCTCTGTGCGCCTAGCTCCTCCCTCTGTGCGCCTAGCCCTCCCTCTGTGCACCTAGCTCCTCCCTCTGTGCGCCTAGCCCCTCCCTCTGTGCGCCTAGCCCTCCCTCTCTCCACTCAGCCCCTCCCTCTGTGCGTCTAGCTCCTCCCTCTGTGCACCTAGCCCCTCCCTCTCTCCACTCAGCCCTCCCTCTGTGCGTCTAGCTCCTCCCTCTCTTTTGGTTTACACTGCTCTTTTATTTGTCCATTTAGCTCCCCTCTGAACTCTCTGGGTTCGTCTTTCTCTCTTTTTTGGCACAGCTCCTCACTGACACCCAGCTCCTCCTTAAATCTACTAGCTTCCTCCCCATGTGCTTCCTCTGTTTCCTGCTCCTGTAAATGTGTGAATTTGTCCTGTGATAGTTCTACGTCCTGCTGTGTAGTCTCTTTACATGAGTTTTTTTTGCTTCGCTGAAAATCTAGAGAGACAAAAAAACCAAAAACATTATCACAGACATGTCCTCACAACCAATAAAACAAAAGCAATGCCACATGACTATGCCGCTTGAGAGAAAGCATAGTCGTCCAAACTCTGATAAAAATGTACTTTTGTAACAAATACTTGTTAAATCTGCCTGACATGCACATATTCATGAACTAGTAATCATCTTTGTTACTTGGACCCCACGTTAAACAGCAAACAGACCAGACAATTCAACTTTTACAACTCAAACTAGACATTATTTTTTTAGCTAAGGTAAGAATTAACTTCACTGACGTTATCAGTGTTTTGTTTAACACACAGTGTTTAAGCTGTTCTTTTATCATCTTTCTTTCAGTCACGTTTCCTGTTTTTTTCCGGTTTCTTGCAATGAATTGTGGTCTATGTTGATCAATCTAGTGACAATCAATGTTAACTACTTTTCCAGATGCACAGTGGGAAAGATTAGCTGCGTTCACATCGCAGGTCAATTCTGATTTTTTTTGCCCATATGTGATCTGATTTTTGTGAGCAGCACAATTTAGATTTTTCCAAATGTGACATGCACCACGTTCATATGTTGAAAGAAAACTGAGCTTTTCAATTGTGACTGCAGTCTGAACACTAATATCAAATTCATCTTAAAGTCTTAAAGTCTGTGTCTCCTCAAGTCTGCACCTTTTTAACTCTTTGGGCTTCTCAAATGACAATATGCTAATGTGTGCTAGCTTGTTACTTTTCAGTGATAGTATTGTTTTGCACAAAAGAAAAAGAAACAAAAATGTCTTGGCTGTGTAAACGTTTGAAGTGTTGTTCTTTACTGTGCATGCAGGTTACTTTTGAGACCACATCTGGTTCACACAGAGACGAGCTGTACATAAGTTTTATGTACTATGAAAAAATCTGAATTGAGAATCCGACCCTTCAGTGTGACCGTAACCTTTGAGTGCACTACTTTTTGAACTGCTGGCTATTGGGACACCTCTACATGGTGTGACCCCTGAGTAGTGCACTATCCTGGAACTAGTGAGGATGTCATTAGGTAAATGAAACTGTAGGTTTAATGCTCAGGACTCAGCACAGAGTTGACCAGACAATATCAAACTTGGGTGGGTGCTTCATTGTTGTGTATATGCAGCATTACAGGGAGCGCAAAACTGACAAATTCTCACATATTTCCCTATTTTCCGTAAAGAAAGCAGTGGATGCTTCTGGTGCATGTTCAGTACATTTGTCTGTGGAAGTAGGACGTCTTTTAGAAGAAGCACAAAACAAGGTATTTGTAAAAGCTCATGAATGCAGCTGATCCATGCCCTCTTCCTCCTGCTCTGTTTGCAGAATAAATAACATTTACAAGTTTGTCTGACTTTACTCCTCATGATTTGTACCATTCTGTTATAAACAGGGTTTTGTCTCACACTGGAGCAGATTTAAAAGCTACAAGAGGTTGGTTTTCAGCAACTTAGCTGTGAGGCTAGTGTTAGCCACGCATAATGCAGGCTCTTTCAGATATTCATTGCATTTTTTTTTTAAATGTCTTTTTTTTTCTCATTAGCATTGACTTACCTTGTTTAAAGTGTTCACTGTAAATCCGTAGTGACTTAGAGGGATTTAGGTCTTTTGATTTCTTGCTGCCATCCACTAGCGTCTTCTGTCTTCATCAAAATGTAAACGATAAAGCTCCAGGTTTAGACTTAAAACCTCCTTGCCTGTTAGTGCCGCGTGTTCCACGAGATACAGACATTTTACAATTGAAATCAATTAAAATGACTTAGAAACAAGCAGGTTTTCGGCAAAGTTTCTGCTGCTGTAATGCACACTCTAATAGGCTGGAAACAGTCTGGAGATGGTCACATGACTTTTTTCTCAAAAGTCCCCAGAAGAGCGTCTACATGAGTTAGTGTGAGTGCACTGAACCTAGTGGACACACTGAGGTACTGCAGTCCTCATAAGACACCCTGTTCATGAAGTGTGTTACCCCAGGTCCCCACATGGCAGCGCCCCCACATGGTCATCTTTGGTATTGCAGCAGTTTATGTTTTAAAAACTAAAAAGGATCATTTTAACCCTTTGGGCGCCAAGGTTTTTTTCAGTGGGAATGTGGTTTTACTCTCCAACTCTCCAAAGGCTGTAGCTTAAAGTGCGTATGACAGGTTAGCGACCATTTTCAAGAAACCATAGCAACAGTAATGCTTACCAAGATATTAGTCTTTGTTTCACATAATTATTCATTGTTTAGCAGTAAAATACGGTTTTATTGTGAAATTTAAATTCTCTTCCGCCTTGAACATGTAAGTGAGCGATGACGTAGGCGGAGTGGAATTATGCCCTAACGTCTTACATTCTCCATTGACTTGGTAATGATAACTGTTTCCCAGCCTTATTTTTCCTGCCAGGACATTTTCAACTCCCTCAGTATTTAGACAACACTGTCATTTATCAAAAGAATCGCCTGAAATGTGTTTATGTGTGTTAAATAAATGAGGCAGAGGAACTTGATCTGGAGACGCACAGCAGCAGCTGCAGCTCCTCCTCCTCCTCCTCCTCTCAGCGTCTCACACACTTGTGTTATGATCACGTGTTACAGTACCGGGAAGTCCACTTAGCAAACAACTTCTGTGAACCTGTTTTTGGAGAGAAATTTGTTTTCGTAGCGCTCAAAACGATAAGATTATGTTTGCAGCGCGAAGCGGCAACTACAGGAAGACTACAGCGACTGTTTACTGCACGGAGCATGTTTTTGACTGCGGCTTTCAGACTCAGAAAAAATGCAAATGCTTTGCTAGAAAGGCAGACTGGATTTATTCAACTGGTGGATATGGACAATGCGTCTGAACCAATGGATTTAACGCGGAAAGAAACAGAACAGCGGACTTTTACTGCTGATCTGCAGAGCCCTGTGATGTGGATATGAACAGGATTACACCGTGTCTCCGTCAGACACATGTGTTTTAAGCTTCCCCTGGACATCAGCGGATATCGTCATACATCCACGGTGAGTAAAAAGTTTGTTTGCTAGAGTTATTTGACCTGAAAGGCTCGTTACATGTGCGTAATCATGCCAGCTGGGCACTGTTCTTATGAGAAGTGTGGAGGATATCATGAGCTGTGTTGTTGTAGCCATGTTGACCATCAGAGCTCACAGACAGAGAACAAACAGGTTCATTCCCATATCTGGGGCGTATAACACTCCTCTGACATGTGACTCACAGATGAAGCTGTGTTTGGACTTTGTATCGCACTATAACACTCCTCTGACATGTGACTCACAGATGAAGCTGTGTTTGGACTTTGGATTGTACTATAAAGGTGCTTTCAGACCAGAGGCGTCAATTCGCGCCAGACGCCCTGCGATGGCCGCTTATATATTATATATTCGCTTTCTCGTGTGACCAACTTGCAGCTTTCAAACCGCGGCGTGTTCATGCAGCCACGGCATCTGTGACTCTCTATTAATGAACACTGTGTAGGTCTGATGTCAAGTGGTCGAGTGGATAACGCATTGGACTCTGGTGTGAAGAGCCCGTGGGTGCGTGAGTTCGACCCCAGGCAACAAAACCCCAGATGAAGACATTTGTATCTGTAGCAGATATGCAAGTCTGGAACTTTAAGAATCCTTCTTTCTGTACAAACTCAATGTATTATTGTTTTAAAATACAAAACAAACACCATGTCTTTATTTAATATATGCATAAGTGCAGAAAAAAAGACAAATAAATTTAACTCATATGGGAATTGAACCCAGGACTCAGGTGTCTTAACCCTGTGCTTTACACGTGCACCACTAAAGCACGCTGTGTTTAGCAATGGAAATGACAGTTTATACATCTGGTTCAGTCGAATGAGCAGGTTATTTTTGTCTCGGACATCGCGTTATTTTGCTGTGGACATAAAGTTTATTTGGCCAAAAGAGCGCTTGTTTTTGCCAGAATTGAGGAGTTTTATGATTATAAACACTGACAGCACAGGATGTACAAACAGAGGAATCCCTGGACTAAAGTTTCTAATGACGATCTTTTTTTTTCTTTTGTGGAGCCACAGGGTAAGTCCCATGTTATGTGTTTTTTATGTTTGTGCAGCTTTTGGTTAGAATAAGTTCATAACTTAGAAGTCTGATCATGTTAAAGTCGTGGTCGTTTTGAACAACGTACTGTCACTTGCTCGCTCGCGCATGGACGCTCGTCATGGCCCGTGTAGATAGGAGGCGATGAGCGGCAAATTTCGCCTGAAATCCCATTCATGTGTATGTGTCTGTCAGCGGAGGAGCGTCCTCATGTGCCGCCAATCAGAGCAACGAAATGAGTGATGCGAGTGGAGAACACAGGGCTTATTTGACATAGTTAAGAGACAGTGGTGTATGGGGCTGATACCAAGAGGATTGGTTCTCTTGTCAATGTCTGCACGGGCCTTCCAGCTGTTGTACTGGTCGTTAACACTGTCACTTTGCTCTTCACATGTTGGTCGCGCTTATTAGACGCCCGTCTGCCCTTAAACGCTCGCGCCGGTCATAGTAGACGCTCCGCGCCGCTCTGGTCGTGCGAAATCGCGCCTACACATAGACATTACATTGAAAGTGTTCGCGTGGTCGCGTTTGGTCTGAAAGCACCTTAACACTACTCTGTCATGTGACTCACAGATGAAGCTGTGTTTGGGGTTTGTATCGTACTATAACACTCCTCTGTCATGTGACTCACAGATGAAGCTGTGTTTGGCTTTGTATCGTACTATAACACTCCTCTGACATGTGACTCACAGATGAAGCTGTGTTTGGACTTTGTATCGTACTATAACACTCCTCTGACATGGACTCACAGATGAAGCTGTGTTTGGGCTTTGTATCGTACTATAACACTCCTCTGTCATGTGACTCACAGATGAAGCTGTGTTTAGGCTTTGTATCGTACTATAACACTCCTCTGACATGTGACTCACAGATGAAGCTGTGTTTGGCTTTGTATCGTACTATAACACTCCTCTGACACGTGACTCACAGATGAAGCTGTGTTTGGGCTTTGTTTTCACGTGTAGAAGGCTGGGTTTCTTTATTCCTTCATTGTAAAAAGCTACAGCCTTTTTTCTGGTCTGGAAAGCAATACACAATGTGTCCACTCAGCAACCTCTTATTAGTCTGTCCACTTACAATAATTAACCATTTTAACAATAAACTATATAAAAAAACTAAAGGTGAACACACAAAATGGCACCCTGATATCTAATTTAACTATAAATAACAATTAGCTCTTTACAAATCCAGGCCACAGTGCAGATATTTGATAAAAAAGATGCTTAGTTTTACATGTAAAACAGCCTGAACTGATGCTGCGTTCCCCTCCGTCTACGTCATCCTCACAGCTCCAGGGGGCGCCCTAGCAACGGATAAACAGCACAAGAAAGTGCTTGGTTTTATCAACTTTTATGGAACAAAATTAATATTTATCATATTCTAAGTGGATTATATTAAAAAAATAACATTTAAGCAACCTGTCATATGCACTTTAAGCTTGTAGGATTGGTCGAACAACAGACAGCACCCACCTCACCACTTTCAGGACAAATCTGTTCAAAGCTGCTTTTAATGTTTGACTAATACTTCAAATATTCAATGTTTTTTTTTTTGTTTTTTTTTGTACCTTGCTTTTTTGCCATTGCCTTTAAAGCGAGTGTCTTAAATAGCAATATATAAAATGTACCATTCTTACTTTTATTATTATTAGATTAAACTTTTCAAATAAAGACAAACCCTGCAAGCCCCACCAGTGGCAGATCTGCTGTACCTTGTGATTCGTCCTCTGTGGGTTTGTCTCTGCTCACTTGTGCCTGCTCAGGTGTAAGGCCCCGGGACACATCGCCCCCTGGACTGTGTATTGAGGTGACCGTCTGTGGGTCCCTCTGATGCGTCTTCGTTCTGCCCGTTGCACTTGTGTCCTTAGACTCTTCTACGATTACGTGTCTCTGTTGTCTCATTCGGAGCCTAGGATTGGGGTCTCCGTGGCGACGGTAGCGTGTGACGGCGGGGCGGGGGTGTGGTGTTGGATTGGGGGCGGGGCCAGCTGGGTCTGGTCTATGCGGCGGGGCAGTCTGTGGGTGATGTGTACGCCTGCGAGATCTGGAAAATGCAGGACAAATGTAGGATGTGATAAACTGTAGGGTTACTTTATTTTGTATACAAAAAACAAAAAAAAAAAAAAAAAAAAAAAAAAAAAAAAAAAAAAAAAAAAAAAAAAAAAAAAAAAAAAAAAAAAAAAAAAATTATTTTTGTATAGCCCAAAATCACGACAATCCGTCATCTCGAAGGACTTCACAGGAAAGAAGTGCAGGAGTCCGTGCGGGGAGGGACCAGGTCCTGACAACCAGGGGGCCTCAACACTGGAACGTCCTAGAACACACTCCCAGGGGGAAGTGGGACAGGAACAACAAGATTAAAATAGTCACTAGATAAAAGAAGATATAGAAAAAGTTAAGATAAAATGTAGTAGGAAGGCCAAAGTAAGAACACAGAATAAAAGGAGGAAAACATGATAAATCAAGGTAATAATAAATTTTACTCAATGTGTAATAATTATAAAATAGAAATAAAATGAGTAATAGTTAAAATAGATAAAAAAGTTTAAAATAGTTTTCTTTCCTTGCTTCTCCTCCCGTCAGCCCCCCAATCCCCGGCCCCGCCCCATCCCGGCCCCCAGACCATCCGACCCCCAAGCCACCAGAAACCCCCAGCGTACGGCAGCCCACGGGTCCCAGGTCCCATCCAGAGCCAACAGGAACCAAAAATAAAATTGCCAAATAAAAACATATTAAAAATGGCCCAACAAATAATAATTCCTGCTCCTGTAGCCGTAGCAGTCCCTAATGTGTGGGGTTTTGAAAGTACCTTTTTCTATGTGTAATGCATTAAAAGAAGTGGGTCGAGTCTATCAGAAGTGGAAATTTCTCAACAGATTCTGGGCACACTTGTTCCTAGTCTTGATTTGGGTAAGGGAAGGGAGGTGTTAGTGTCTAAGTGTATTAAAATTGAACGGCTACAGGAGCACCAAATAGGCCAGAGGCTATGATCACCATTTTCATAATTTTAATTAAAAAGAAATTTCACTTCCTGTGGGTACGGCTGCAACCCGAGGCCAGACGAGCCCGCCGCACAGAGCAGGCACCCGGCAGGTCAGGGAACAGACACTCCAAGGGACAGAGCAAAGCGGAGCAGAGAGAAGGGGAGACAGAGAGGAAAAGAAAAAGGAAAGATCAACTTAATATGACATTACACAAAAACATACGGCAGGCTTATAGATTGAACTAATGATTAAACAATGTTAACAGAGAAAATAGGGGAAATGAGAGGACAGCGCCCGAGTTGCCACGCTACAATAGCCCCAGTAAGTGGGTTTTAGTTTTAGTATCAGCCCCTAACTGACCTGACCATAGGCTAACTCGAAAAGGAAAGTTTTGAGCCTAGTCTTAAATGTCGAAACTGTGTCCGCTTCTTTGACATGAGCAGGAGCTGGTTCCATAACAAAGGAGCTTGATAGCTAAATGCTCTGCCACCAATTGTGCTTTTAAAGACTCTAGGAACCACCAGAAGTCCAGCGTCTTGAGAACGAAGTGTACGGCTAGGCTGGTAAGAATTATTTCCTCTTTGATATAAGAAGGAGCCATATTGTTCAAGGCCTTATAAGTTCAAAGAAGGATTTTAAATTTAATTCTCGACTCGACAGGAAGCCAGTGAAGATTTTTTAGTACTGGGGTAATGTGCTCGCGTTTTTTAGTACCTGTTAGAACTCTCGCTGCTGCGTTTTGGACAAGTTGAAGGCTTCTTATTGAACTTTTAGGACAGGCTGCAAGCAGGGAGTTACAATAATCTAGCCTCGACGTTACGAAAGCATGAATACGTTTTTCAGCATCGCTTTTAGGCAGTAGATCTCTAATTTTAGCTATTTTTCGCAAGTGGAAGTAAGCCGATTTACACGCCTGGCTTATGTGTGCTTTAAATGAGAGTTCTTGATCGAACATAACTCCAAGATTTCTTACAGTCGAACTAGAGGCGACAGTCACATTGTCCAGGGTGATTATCTGGTCTGTTAAAGAGTCTCGCAGATGTTTAGGGGCTATCAAATCACTTCTGTTTTGTCATTATTTAAAAGGAGGTAATTAAAGCTCATCCAGGTTTTAATATCCTTCACACAGGCACTAAAGGCCTTTTCATACTTCATTAGAAGTAAGAAGTTTGTTCGGCCCGCTCGGGCCGTACGAACAAGAAGAAAGTTCGTTTCGGCTCTGACATTCATACTTCAGCAGACGCACTGCAGCCGAAGTCCTCTAGCCCCCGCCCCCCGAACCCTAACAACCAGCTTTTGACCACAGACAGACAGCTCCGTTAACTCGTATAAGGAAGATTCTTTGTATTTTCTGCGTGCAGGTACACACTGTATAGAACAGATGAAACCCTCGCTGTATCGGGTCTATGTGTCCATCCTCCGATGTGTTTAACCTGCTGTGTGAAGCAGGACCTGAGTCCTGCCCGAGCTGCTGAGAAGGAGTTTTGACCTCGTCAGTAGCTCATTATTTTGTTGATTATTCAATGTTTCTATGAACAACAGGCGCTGCCTGAAATGCGGGACAAAGAAACAGCCAAACGGTGGGACGTTATCAAGTTGACAGCCGTACTTTACGCTGACCGGGGGAGAGAGCGGCGTGCTCAGCAGCTGCGACCACGGCAGCACCGTACTGTCATAAGAATCAGCATGTGGATTCTTCGAGAAATCCCGCCCACTTTGGAAAAACTAGCCAATCAGAGGCGAGCTGCCGCACAGCTCTGCCGAAGAAAGTTCTGCTCAGCTGATGTGACATGAACAACCCGCACGAACTGCCAAACAGAGGCTAGCCGAACAAAATGACGTAATTTTGTTCGGCTAGCCTGAGCGGGCCGAACAAAGTTCGGACGTCGGCTGAAGTGTGAATTGGCCTTAAGTCTCTCTATCTGACTGGTCTGATCTTGTCCCATTGATAGGTACAACTGAGTGTCATCAGCGTAACAATGGAAATCGATTCCATGTTTTTTAATAATGTTACCTAACGGCAGCATGTACAAAGTAAAAAGAATTGGACCAAGTACGGAGCCCTGTGGCACACCGCAGGTTAATTTAGAACACTGTGAGGACCTTTGATTAATGTTAACAAACTGGTGCCTATCGGTTAAATAGGATTTAAACCAGCTCAGAGCAGTTCCTCTGACACCTACATCACATTCTAATCTCTGCAATAAAATATTGTGGTCAAGGATTGAGATCAGTCCGTTGTCAGCAGCTAATAACAAATCATTTGTGACTTTAAGAGAGCTGTTTCCGTACTATGATGAGCTCTAAAACCAGACTGGAATGTTTCAAATGAATTATTCTCCAGTAGGTGGCGACAAAGCTGTTTAACTACAACTCTCTCAAGTAATTTAGAAATAAAAGAAAGGTTTGAAATAGGTCTATAATTGGTTAAAACATCAGGATCAAGGTTTGGCTTTTTTAAGAGAGGTTTATTACAGCATATTTAAAAGACTGTGGAACATATCCACTAGTCAATGAGGTATTTATTATACTAAGAACAGGATCTATTATCAGAGGGAGAGTATCTTTGAGAAGCCTACTTGGGATTGGGTCTAAAATACAAGTTGAGGTTTTCGAAGACATAAAAGCTAAGGTTAAATCTGCTTTACTAGAGACAAAGTTTTCTAAAATAACAGGTGGATTTAAATGAGACCCTACTTTTACAGCTTGAGTTAGTACATTGCTAATAGCAGGAGTTATTTCATCTATTTTATCTCGGATATTAATTATCTTGTTATTAAAAAATGTCAAAAAATCATCAGAGCTAAAAGTAACCGGGATTGATGGTTCTACTGCACTGTGGCAGTTGGTCAGCCTGGCTACAGTGTTAAATAGAAACCTAGGATTATTTTTATTCACTTCTATCAGATTTGAATAATATTGGTTTGAGCCGTACACAGAGCCTGTTTATAGGACAGGAGGCAGGTTTTCCATGCTTCTAGAGACTGCTCAGTGTGTGATCTGCGGTACGGTCGTTCTAGTTTCCTAACCTTTTGTTTAAGTGCACGCAGTTCTTCATTATACCATGGAGAAGATTGTCTTGGCCTAACAGACTTATGTTTTAAAGGAGCAACAGTATCAAGAGCAGTTTTCAAGGAGTCCATGGTTTTGTCAACATTTTGATCACTTATATTAGGATTAAGTCTATCCTCATCTGGATCACTGAATATTGGCCTTATTATTTCTTTAAGCTTTGTAACTGTTTTTTCAGATATTGTTCTTTTTGTGATTATTTTATTCTGAGGAGCAGGAAAATCTTTCAGAATAAATTGAAAAGTAATTAAACAATGATCTGATAGTACTGGGTTTTCAGGGAGGACATTTAGATCACTGATCTCTAAACCATATGTGAGTACAAGATCTAAAGTGTGCTTGTGACAGTGTGTTGGTTTATTTACATTCTGGGTGAAACCAATGTCATTTAGAAGAGCGCTGAAAGCTTTACTTAGGCAGTCATCGTTCAGGTCTATTTAATATTGAAGTCTCCGAGTATAATTATTTTGTCCCAGTCTAATACTAGGCCTGATATAAAGTTTGAAAATTCGGTTAGAAACTCAGAATAAGGACCAGGAGGTCGATAAATTATTATAAATAACACACCTTTTTGTTTTTTCCACTTGGGGCAGGTTATAGATAGTGTGAGGCTTTCAAAAGAATTAAGTGGATTATTTGTTTTTGGGCAGAGAAGTAAACTAGAGTGAGCGATAGCTGCCACACCTCCACCTCGGCCTGTGCTCCTAGCAGTCTGAAAGTTATAGTGACTCATTTAATCTTACATAGTCATCAGGTTGAAGCCATGTTTCAGTCAAAGCTAAAATATCAATATTGTGATCAGTAATCAATTCATTAACTAAAAGGGATTTAGAGGAAATTGACCTAATGTTTAGCAACTAAATGAAATGAATGATTCAGCCTTGATCAAAAGAGCCACTTCGGGCGAAAATTTCCAAGAGTATCTGGCTGCAGACCCACACCAGGAGTCCCCTCGTCACATGACCCACACCAGGAGTCCCTCGTCACACGACCCACACCAGGAGTCCCCCACCAGGAGTCCCCTCGTCACACGACCCACACCAGGAGTCCCCTCGTCACACGACCCACACCAGGAGTCCCCTCGTCACACGACCCACACCAGGAGTCCCCTCGTCACACGACCCACACCAGGAGTCCCTCGTCACATGACCCAACCAGGAGTCCCCTCGTCACATGACCCACACCAGGAGTCCCCTCGTCACATGACCCACACCAGGAGTCCCTCGTCACAGACCCACACCAGGAGTCCCCTCGTCACAGACCCACACAGGAGTCTCCAGACCAGGGATGCTCGTGATAACAACAAAATTTGTAAAACTACCTAGGAGGTCTAGTAATGCTAATAATCGGTCCAGAGGTTAGAAAAGGGTTAAGGTTAGGGCTGGGTACTTTAACTGTACTTGTTTTTCGAGACCGGTTCCTTAACGGTTCTTTTTTCAGTTCTTGCTTTTTTTAAATATTAGTTATAAGCTCAAAACTATTTTTCAGCCTTTTAACAATGGTACATTTATTAAACTATACAAAACACACATATAGTCTGTTCAATTACAATTCAAAACAAAGCGCATGCAAATAAATCAGCTGCTTTTGACATTAAAACTTGTACCTCTCTCTTTACCTGGAGACAAAAGGAGAAATGAAGAAGGCTGGATTAAATATATTCTTTTACTCTGACTTTTTTGGCTGAAGCACAGACGTGCCTCAGCGGTTCACATTTGGGATTCTGCTTTCAACTGCAGCGACGCGCAGGAGGATGTTACGGCAAAGTTTGGACCTTTTTATGTGTTTGGCGAAAGATTTATGAAAATCAACACGCACGACTTTTGACAGAAAGTCTTGCACTGAAGACTGTTCTAATTGAATATGGACCTGTTGTTTCTTCAGTTTAAGAAGGTAAGATGACACACTGCAGTTGGTTTGAGAGACTTGCAGCTGCGGGGGCAGGCAAAGTCTGTTTGGGAGAAATGAGACGTGAATTGTCCCGCTAGCTGTCCTAAGGTCACACGGTTGGTTTGGGAGAATGTAAGAAAAACATTGCTGTGACATTGTAGAGTACGCATGTGGCATGTAGGTTATGTGGTGTTTTTGCTGTTTGTAGAGCGTAGTTCGTGTCATTGTAGGAGCTCTTGTGTGGCATGTGTGGTGTTTGTTTTCTGCTTGTTGACACGGAGATTTAAAGCCAAGGAACTGAAAAATGGCACCAAAAGTGTATCATGTTTTCGGTCCCAGTATTAAAGTAAGTATTAAGTATCTATTTGGTGAAAGTCTAGTCATGTATTTTTTAAACCATTTTTACGTGTCAACGCGTTAAAAA
>CM076409.1:2471848-2475105 GCA_038363315.1 Mugilogobius chulae | reverse complement strand
ATTAATCTTGTATTTAATCTTATAACTTCATTGTTTCCATATGTGAGTTGCAAAGTGGACATAAGGGTTGTTGGACTTGACTTGAGCAAAAGTCTGCACATAACCTTTGACCTAAGGGACGAGGGCAAAGGTCACGAGTAGCAACGAGCAGCGAGAGTTATTGGACTGATGAACGGGGGAACGTTACGTTGACAAACTCCATGACGACGATGTAGAGCAGGGCTATTCAACTTTATTTTTCAGAGGGCCAGATTTTATCGATGACCGCGGCTTGTGGGCCGGGCAGTTGCACAATACATCGCAGTTTTTGACGCAAGATTGTGCCCAAGACCAGAGTTGTTTCTATAGTGATAATAACTAATGCTGTGTCTGTTTTTATTGCTCTACCAGCAGGGCTATTCAATTATATTTTACAGCGGACAGAGGACTATGGTCTATGGGCTGAATAACAAAACTGCACCAAGAACTTATATTTAGTAAATTGAAAATCAGTCTAAATTGCTCTGTCATATAACAGGCTTACACTAGCAGAGATAAATGAAAACTAGAACATGAGCAAATCAGAACTCAATTTGGAACAAGACAAGAGAACAATTTGTGAACCAGAACAAAAGTGACCAAAACAAATATCAGTGGAATTTTAGCTGATGAAGTTGATTTAAAAGTACTGCAGGCGACTGAAAACCAGATCTAACCAAGAAATGTGGCCCAGTCCATGGCCCACTTTATTATGATGGGCCAGTCTTTATTTCAAAGCATTTTGTTGCTGAATCCACCACTGTTCACTGTAAATCAGATACGGACTGTTTCCCAGGCTTCTTTACAATGTGGCCCATCCATGGCCCATTTTACCAAGGTGGGCCACATCATACTGCCCGCGGGCCGCTATTTGAATAGCCTGATGTAGAGGAGGCTTAACTACCACAGCAATGCCACGCACCCAGTCATGCTAACGCTAAGCTAACGCTAAGCTACGAAGATAGCAACAAAACACTTCCTAAAGCTGTTTTGCAGTGTATTCATATTTCCCATCGGCAACAATAATGTAATTAATTAAATTGGATAAAAACAAAACAAAAACACTGAAGTTGAGTGTTTTCTCAGCAATTTTAGGTGAGATTAAAAATAAATGAATTAATTACAAATCGAACTAAAATTATTGGTAAAAAATGAAGTTCACTACTTCGCCGGTTTCACCTTTCGCGATAAACAAGGATCCACTGTCAGGGTTCGTACAGATTTTAACTTCAGGTTTCCATGACAATTTTCCATGACATTGTTTAACAGACTTTTTAGTCAACGACCGTCTTTCATTCACTGATTAGGACCAAAACACACACACAAAAATAAATAAATATTAAGTTCCAAACAATTTGGATCATAAAATACTTTCAACTTCAGAGAATTTATTTCAGTTTGAAACAAAATTGCAAAATGTTTCAGTTTAATAAAGTAACGTTTTCCCCATCCTAACACATTTATTTTAGCTTCAGCTTCACCAAAAACTTGAAGTAATGATTTTTAAACATGACTCAGACGTTTAATAGTTTTCTATTTTACTGAAAAATCATAAAATATTGATCAAAATTCTTTTTTCTATTGCCCAGAAACACAGCTACACTTTTTACTAACAAAGGATTGACAATTAAACCGACAATTGGACATGACTGAATCTTATCTTGTTTTTATGATTATTATTGTCCTGCCCGACCAGCAGGACAGAACTCATTATTTCCAATGTATTTTTGAGTCTAAAATAATTGTGATTTTTCCAAAACTTTTTCAAAACCCATAGAATTCCAAAACTTTTCCATTGCCTGGAAATTAGAATAGAATTTTCCATGACTTTTCAAGGTTTTTCATGACTGTACGAACCCTGCACTGTATATGCATAAGTGCAGAAAAGAAAGAATAAAGATTTTGCCAAGTCATCACAAGTCTGTATAGATTTGTTGAAATTACACTATATCAGTCGCATCAACAGGCTGTTTTTATTGCAGAAAACGTGTTTGTTTTGCTGTGAACATAAAGTTAATTTGTTGTATTTTAGAGTCAAAACAGTCATGTGTTTTTTATGTTTCTGCAGTTTTTGTCTGATCATGTTGAAGCTGTTGCTCTTCACAGGTTGGTCGCACATAGACGCTCCAGTTGCTGAACTTTCTGGCCTTAACTCTATTTTCAAAAAGAGATGTACATGTCTGGTCTGTGTCACCTGTGCGAGGGAGCAGGGTGCTGCTGCTGGTGAAGGTGGACCACTTCTCCGTCCTGGTCGAGCATCTGACAGGGCCTCCATGACCTGCGCACCGGCTCAGACTGGGACGTCCCATTCAGGACAGGGCTCTCGGTCTCCTCTGGTGACAGCCCTTCTGGCTTCTGGCTCATGATTCTGTCTCGCGAGCCTCCAGGAAAATCTGCATTTGAACGAGGACCTGCAGAAGGAGATGTCACATGGCTTAGGCAAAGGTACCTCCTCCCCTCTCCTCCACACTCCCCTCCTTGTCTCATTTGCTCTCCTCTGCTCTGCTCTCTTGTAGTCTTCTCCCCTCTTTACTCCTCCCTTCTCACCTCCTCTCCTCTTCTCCTCCCCTCCTTTCCTCTCCTCCTCTCCTCTCTTCTCCTCTCCTCCTCTCTCCTCATCTCCTCTCTTCTCCTCTCCTCTCTCCTCTCTTCTCTCCTCTCCTCTCTCTCCTCCTCTCTTCTCTCCTCTTCTCCTCTCTCCTCCTCTCCTCTCTTCTCTCCTCTCTCTCTCCTCTCTCTCCTCTCTCTCCTCTCCTCTCTCCTCCTCTCCTCCTTCTCCTCTCCTCCTCTCCTCTTCTCCTCTCTCCTTCTCTCTCTCCTCTCACCTCTCTCTTCTCCTCTCTCCTCCTCTCCTCTCTTCTCCTCTCTCTCTCTCCTCTCCTCTCTCCTCTCTCTCTTCTCCTCTCCTCCTCTCCTCTCTTCTCCTCTCTCTCTCTCTCTCCCTCTCTTCTCCTCTCTCCTCTCTTCTCCTCTCTCTCCTCTCTCCTCTCTCTCCTCTCCTCTCTCCTCCTCTCCTTCTCCTCTCCTCTCTCCTCATCTCCTCTCCTCTCTCCCCTCCTCTCCTCTCTTCTCCTCTCTCCTCTCTCTCTCTCTCTTCTCTCTCTCCTCTCTCTCTCCTCTTCTCCTCTCTTCTCTCTTCTCCTCTCCTCTCTCTCCCTCTTCTCCTCTCCTTTCTCCTCTCTCTTCTCCTCTCTTCTCTTCCTCTCTCCTTCTCTCCTCTTCTCTCCTCTCCTCCTCTC
>CM076409.1:2379348-2469348 GCA_038363315.1 Mugilogobius chulae | reverse complement strand
TATTTTTGGAGAATAAATTGTGTTTTTACCTACTATCATATTATATTGTATTATATTATATTATATCATATATCATATAATCATATAATATCATATCATTTCATATCATATTATATTATAAAAAACACAGAGTATAAAAATGACAATACAACTAGAACATAACTTGGAGTGGGAAACACTGCTGTTGGAATCAGACTAATGAAGCTAATAGTTAGAATTCAGATGAGAAACTACAACTCCAGCTGTTTTTATCCTTCAGATAAAAACATTAGCTGCTCAGTAATATTAACAGGCCAAACTCAATAGTTAGAATTCTAAAAAGACTCAGTGATGTGACTTAGATGCTTAGTTAGTTGCTTAGTTTGCGTCATGATTTTGGGACAGAGTCCAGAGTGGGCCTTTTGGCAGATGACTCTGAGTTTTAGTGATGCGCGGGTCAGCTTTTTTTGTGACCCGCCCCGCCCGACTTGATTTAAAATTCAGCCCGACCCAACCCGGCCCGAAAAATTTGCTTAAATTTCTGGACCCGACCCAACTCGAACCCGCACACATTAAAACTGCATAAAACGTTGTTTTTTTGCGAGCTGCGGCCCCGCGGGTACGTTTGTCTGAAATGAGCACATACACTTTTATCTGTACAGAGTAGCTCCTCTTCTCGTCACACACGATCTTTGTGAGAGGCTGGGTTGTTTACAGTTCAGCAGCGGAAGGAAACATGGACGACTTTCATGGACTTATTTTTGGAGAGAAAGTTGTTTTCGTAGCGCTTAAAAGATTATGTCAGCAGCAGGAAGCGGCATCTACGGACTTCAGCGGCTTTTTACTGAGCATGTTGAAGTCCGCAAACTGGATTTACTCTTGAATTTAGACAATGCGTCAGGATTTTAAGCAGAAAGAAACAGAACAGCGGACTTTTACCGTGGATTTGCAAAGCCTTGTGATGTGGATACGAACAACTGGATTCATCTCCGTCAGACAGATGTATATTAAGCTTCACCTGGACAGTGGACCTCGTCAGACTTCTTCGTCAGACATTCACGGTGAGTAAAAAGCTTGTTTGCGAGGGTTATTTAAACGTCAACATGCTCTGGAGTCTGGATGTTTCTCCAAGTGAGGATTTGACTCTTTCCGTTTAGTTTACAATGATGAAGTTCAGGCTGGAGCATTGTGTAGTTATGTGTTTATGACTGAGTCGAACGTGGCTGCCCCGTCTCCACAGAACGACGTTCTACTTGTAGTAGAACTCTTGTCCATCTTTCATTCTGTTTTATAGCCAGTTGTAACCTAAATAAACTAAGCTTAGAACACATAAGTTGTGTCTTATGTTAAACAGAATTAACGTCCTTGACATGAGGCTTATTCAGGGCTGCAAACTCATGGGTGTTGATAAAGGTGACAGTTTGTCGCGACACCGCGCAATTCAGAGGGGGGTCTGGGGGGCCTTCCCCAGAAGAATTTTGAAAGAACAGCCATCATTTCCTGCATTCTGGTGCATTTTTAGAGGTCTTAAGACAACTGGACAAGAGTGGATGCAGCTATAATGTGACATATAAATGCCTTATATTTCTGTATTCTAGCCCAGAGCTTCCCAACCAGATGGTTCTTGAAATGGTTTCAGATTTTAAAATAGGCGTTTTCCCACATGAAAGTACCACGAACTAGTCCCCACATTCCTCCAGTCCTTGTTTAGTCAGGGAAACTACCCTGTCCCCATGTTTGTGTTCACACAGCAGCAGTTTCTGGAAGTGGGTCTAACTAGCTTTAGCATTAGCTAAATGTTACAGACTGTAAAGTCTGTAACATTAAAATAATTCATTAAGTGGTGTTAAGAAAACAGAAGTTGTCTTTTTTCGATTCCACATTAAACTATAATGTACAAAACTTAATAACAACACTGGAATTAACAATAAAACGAAATGATTCACTGTGATTCCTAATAATAGTATTATAGGCTACTATTTACAAATCAAATCAATACATTTTGGGAGTTACTGCCTTTAAATAATTTTTTCTTAAGGATAAGGAAAGTTTATCTAAATGTGAAAATGTGCAAAACATGTTTAAAAACAAAGTCAGTGTAAAATGTGTTTGTGTCACTAAAAGGTTCCTGGTCTGACTGGAAAGTACCTGCTCCAGAGCAGGAGCTAAAAACGTCCATAAAATGTGGCCCCAGTCCATAGTTCCTGCTCTGTGTGAAAGCTCCCAAAATGGGGACAGGAACTAAAAAAGTACAAGAAACTGAAAAAAGTTCCTACAGTGGGAAAAGGCCTAATATGAAATCTATCAATTTTTAATAATTTTAGGGCAGTGGTCTCCTACTTTTTCCTGCTAAAGCTACTTAAAAAAAAAAAAGAAGAAATCTGCCAGTGACCTACTTCTATTAGAGTTTGCAAAAAATGTACACTATTTATTTATCTATTTATTACTCTACAGTTGGGCATAGTTCCATGTCTACTGTGCTACGCCCTCTACAGGCTTCGTTATTGGTTACACTCCTACTCATAGAACTACAGTTACATTAGGTAACTAAGATTTACGTTTAAAATTGTAAAAGATATGTAATTCATGAATTGACAGTAAAAGTTTGATGTGTATGATTTTAAAAGTTTTTGAAAGAGGTCAAGAGCTACTGGCAGCTCCCAAGCTACAGATTGGACACCAGTGTTTTAGTGGATTTGAGATTTGGGGCATAGTATTCAATAAAACAGAAAACTGAAGTATTAGAATGGGAACATTTACCTACAGCCTAGATTGCCTTTTTGTATTAATTTTATAACAACTACTACCACTATTACTACATAAACATATTTATGAATTTTCTTCACTGACAATGACATAACAATTGTACTGATTTTGGTTCAAGTTGGTTTAAGTTAAAATAAAATGCATATTATTAAATGTAGGCTATCTGACATTTTTCATGTATCATTTATTTAGGCATTGTTTTCATATTTATCACAATGTTGTAAAAGAGATAACATGATTTATATTATTATTATTGTTATTATTATTATTATTATTATTATTATTATTATTATTATTATTAGCCCTATTAATATAATAATTATTACTTATTTTTATTTATTTACGTGTATTTTTTATTTATGTATTTATTTTTAGCAAAAAGAGTTGTGCCATCTTGTCTTTGAAAACAACAGAAGCGTTTAAGGTCAGTCACGTCAGCTGTAAACAGACTGAAATGAGTCCAAATGCAGTGAAACTCTGTTATGTTTATCACTTACATAACTTTTAAATCAATAGACAAAACTCCGGTGAAGTTCGAAGCGTCTTTTACTTAACAGAGGCCATTTTACAAGTACAGATTAATGCGCTGACTTAGAACTAATTACGTATGCGCTGTGTAGTTACTCAACAAAAAGTAGTGCCTGTTACAACGTAATGCACATGTATTAATAAATGCAATTGAGTATCAATACATAACAGTCCCTCCTGCCCATGCATTGGCTCCTGTCTCTGCTCCTGTCTCTGTCTCTGCTCCTGTCTCTGCTCCTGTCTCTGTCTCTGCTCCTGTCTCTGTCTCTGCTCCTGCCTGTCTCTGCTCCTGTCTCTGCTCCTGCTCCTGTCACTGCTCCTGCTCCTGCCCCTCTGCCCTCAGTGCTGGGCTTTTACACATCTGTGCCAATTTATAAGTCAAGTTTTAGCGCGGTGAAACCACACGCGGTTTTTGGAAGCTTATATCGCTCTCTCCCGTTCGTGCGCACCGCGCTACTTCCTCACATCCGAAACAGCACCAGCGGGAGGGGCTCGCCCTCCGCGGCCGAGTTGTCTCGAGGAATACGCGCTGTGATCGCATCGTCGTTTACGTCGCCTTTAGTTTTGAGCTTCGTGTTGACATAGTTGAAGAGAAAAGTTATTAAAGTTTTGTTTTGGGGTCTTCCGTCCCGCTGTGAGATGAGCTCTGTCCTCTGACACAGAGCAGTTTCCCCGTGAGTGACATGACTCTGCCACTGGACTCTGCGCTGTGCAGCGAGCTGCGCGTGTAGTTCAGGGCCAGTTGTTCATTTCGCTGTTGCCGCTGACTTAATCACTTATCAAATAGATCTAAGCTACAAATAAATGCAACTGCAACTCAAAGCAACTGGAACTCAATCCTTTAATTACTATAATCATTTTGCAAGTGTTTATTTTATTATAACAATGTTATTTTTAATGAAATTTAAATATGTATTTTTTTGGAGGTCATTGAAGGTGCCGTGCTGACCGTTTCGGCCCACTTTAACCCCTGCAGCTACCATAAGTCCATAAGCTAAAGCACTCTCAAGTTGAAGAAATCTGTACATTTTATTTCATATTTGTACTTTTGTGAATGCTGATTTTTGTTTACAAGTTTTAAGGGCTCAAAGAACAATATTTTGGTCACAAGTTGATAGAAGTTGAAATAGACAACATTTAAGTTAAATTAATCTTTTATTACAGTCTAAGGACAAGTTTTAGTTTACAAGTGAAAGTTTATTTTCAAGCTATCTAAGTACATTGTAACGGGCATTTAAGTTATTGTTTAAGAGATTTACACTTTTTAGTGACAATTTAAGTTGATTAAGCATTACAATGAGTGAGCCAAGGCCAAGGGAGTCAGAAGTTCAAGTTGAGGTTAGTACAGAGCCCCAAGAGCCAGAAGAAAAGCAAGACACTGAGTCTAGAGATGAAGAAGAAACAGTCATTACACTAAGAAGAAGTGAAAGAGTGAAGACACTTACAGAGAAAGGAAGAGAAATGCAGGATGAGAAAATAAAAGCACTCCAACAAAGATTTAACTACACTTATGATAAATGGAGAATACATGCAAGATCATCCAAGCAACCCCTCTCACAGTCAGACTCGTTAAGTGAAATCCTGCTCAATGATATTATTGGTGATGTTTCAGGACTCTGTGCAGATATCCAAAAGATTTATGATGAGTTACGGAGGCTCACCCCACCTGATCAAGAGACACGTCGTAAAGTGGATCTTTGTGTGGAGATCTCAAGGTTCATCGTTGAAAGAGGTTCAAGTCGTATTAAAGGACAGTCAGTGGAGGAAGAACAAGACTGGCCAGATGCAGGCTCTCTCTTTCAGTCTACAGTAGTCAGTAAGTCACACTCTTCCACATCAAAAAAGAGCACTGCACACTCAAGTAGGTCCTCTGTTAAGCACCAAGAAGCTGCAGCAGAAGCAGCTGCTAGCCAGGCTGTTCTCATAGTGTTACAAGAACAAGAAAGGGAACAGCAAGAGATTGACAGGCTTGAAGTTGAAGTCAGGAGAAAGGCTGCAGAGCAAGGAAAGCTTGTAAGGAAGCTGCGTTTAGAAAGAGAAGCTGAGGAACTCAAATTGAGAATGCAAAGAGAATCAGATGAAGCAAAGATGAAAGCGCAACAAGAAGAAGAGTATGCAGCTTTGCAAAGTGCGCTGGATGAAAGGAAAAGAAAGTTACTGCACTTGGAGAAAGTCAAGGATCTTAAAGCGGCACAAGCAAGAATGCAGGTGTACAGGGGCGGAGCTAGCCTTCTGGGGGCCCTAGGCGAACTTAAGTTTGTGGCCCCCCCCCAATCGGACTAAAGAGTATTTTGCTTTTGCTTTTTTCCCTCAAATATTTATTATTTGTCTGTATTGATCCCTTTTGCTTGAAATTACATACTTGATCATTACTTGTCAGAGTGTGCAGCTTCAGCAACATTTTATACAAGTGAATATCTCAAACATAAATATGTGTGGGGGGTCTGGGGGTGAGATTTTGGCTAAAATAGATGTAATTTCCTGCAATTTGGGGTGTATTGGTTCTATTTTCAGCAATTTTTAATGAATGAATAAACTTATTTAAAGTGCCTATGACAGGTTGAATTACTCATTTCACTAAAACAAAACGTTAAGATCATAATATTGAAGATTTCACTAAATAGTTTTCAAAGTTAATCCCAGTTTTGCAATTTTTTTGAATAACAAATGTACTTATACATCTCTAATGTAACAGCTTTTCACTTCTTGAGACATGAAAATACACAACACACTCATTTTGTTATATTTTTGTTTATAGGGTCCTTAAAATGTTTATTGTGAAAAAAATGTAAAATGTCCTCATCCCTCTAGTGTGATGTCATCAGTCTCTGCTCAACTTCCTGTTATTTTCAAACTTTTCTTCACAAACTTGTTCTTGATTCATATAAAACTATCATTTATATTTACTACTAGTGTTAATCTACTAAATTCTAAATTCAATTGAAATGGGAAATTCGCACAAACTTGTCACACGCATTTTAAAACTAAGCTATAAATTATTGTAATAGCTCACATTTGTGGCCTTCTAGAAAAAGGCCTACTTTGAACCAGTGACTGTCTCAGTGGCCTTCAGACTGTAGATCTGCAGACAGACTCCTTCACACCAGCTGCAGTTTCACACTGCAGGTGCTCGTGACTGCAGCCTGCAGGTTTGCAGACAGACTCCTTGCCTGTGATATGCAGCCTCACACTGCGGCCCTGAAACTGTTGCCTGCAGGTTTGCAGACCGACTTTTTCGCGCAGCTCGTCTGTGGTGAATGAAGCCACAGACAAAAAATATGCGTCTAAAACTTTTTTTGTTGCTGGATACCTGGACTTGTTTATTGTGTTGCTTTCAACGTCTCTTTTCCAAGAAACGCACCGCGCATCGCCGCCGTTAACTCCGCTACGAAACTTGCAGAGGTAGGCCTATTATTTGACCAGCTGTTTTACTCATAACTTTGTCAATATAAGGCGGATTGTCAAAAGATAAAAACTGACTAAAAGCTTACACTGTGTAGAGCAGATATATGGATCCAAAATTGTTCTATCAGTGTTTTTTTTTGCCTTAGGCCTACTGGCTCTTAATGACTTGACTTATTAATTCCATTGAGAGGGGAAGTCTTCTCGTTTAACGCCTTTAACACTTTGGCAATGGTTTATTTGAGTGTTTTAAAGCACAGGCTGCGTGTGGGTCACTGGTTCCACGACAGCAGTTACTGACGGGACAGGGAAGATGCAGAGCACAAGAAGAAGCAAAGACGCACAGCGCCAGGCAGAGGAGGGAGGGAGAAGGGGGAGAGGAAAAGAGAGAGAGCGGAGCGAGGCAGCAGCGTCATTCTTCGGTAGTGAGCATGTACTTGTTTTGAACAGTTTGCAACATTTGTACATTAACCAGAACACTTAGCCTATGCCAAAGGAGCAGGTGCTTCTGCACCACCAGAGCTCCATCTGTGCGTATGAGGCTGCATCACGAATGACTCGGGACGTGCGAGGCCCTATCAGACTCGAGGCCCTAGGCGGCCGCCTACACTTGCCTAATGGTAGCGCCGCCTATGCAGGTGTATGACCAAACAAGCGTAACAGAGGAGCAGAAAGTTGATGTAACAAAGTTCAACACAGAAGTCAAAGACAATAAGCATGTAAGTTTTCCTCCTCTTTATGAGCAGTTTGTTCCCCAAGTTGTCAACACCTCACCAAGTGACAGTTCTACAAATCTTGTCAAAGTGCTAGCAAGTGCATTAAGTGCAAGTCGCATCCCTGTTCCTGAACCAGCAGTGTTTCATGGAGATCCATTGACATACAACGACTGGAAACTTTCGTTTCAAACTCTTATTGACCAAAAGAACATTCCTGAAAATGAGAAAATATTCTATCTCAGAAGATATGTGAGTGGACAAGCAAAGCGTGCAATTGATGGATACTTCCTGCTTGGAACTGAATCTGCATATGTCGCGGCATGGAAAGTTCTCGAAGAGAGTATGGAAGCCCATTCACTATTGCAAAGGCTTACAGAGACAAGTTACAAGCATGGCCCAAGATGACATCGAAAGACAGTTTTGAGCTAAGAGACTTTGCTGATTTCTTACGCAGTTGTGAAGCAGCTATGGTCCACATCAAGTCATTATGGTACGTTCACATATAACGCGAACGGGCGTAAGCGTCCCATGTAAAGTCTATGTAGACGCGCGAAGAGGAGCGTTTTCAGCGTTGCGAACCGTCACACACTGGCGGCGCGGCGCGGTGTTCACTGCGGAGCGTTTCAAACCAGCGTCTAGTGCGACCACGAGCGAGCAGTGGGCATGGCCTGCGAGTAGTAGAAGCAGAGCAGTCGCTGTGAATGTACACGCCCCGACGGGAGCAATGTGAACAGGTGCAGCGAGCCGAGCAGCGAGGAGGAGACGCTCGTTCGCGCTGTAAGCAACAGGAAAGAATTGTACGAGTCCACACATCATCTCTCCTCTACAGAGACGGACAAAAAAAGACCTAGTTTGGAGACAATCAGCGCCACGCTGGACAGCCAGGTAAATGTTTATTTAGGCCAATGTAATTCCATTCTTCAGACAAACGTGTTTTCTACATAAAGGACTCACCAGGCTGTAGGGTTTAAGTGTTCATAATAACAGCACACCCTGGAATATTTAAACCCATCTTTGCACGAAGTTGGACAAATTCCTCGGTCCGTTCTAAAAGAATACACTGATGTTTAAATTATAGGCTACTGAAACTGAAGTTAAAACAGGTTTTATTTGTTATACTTATTTGGAATTCGGTAAAAGTAATTTGAGTCTCAGTAGTGCATGAACGTAGCCTAATTTGTTGTATGAAAAATATATGTTTTTTTATCTGGTATAGTTTGATCCCAAGGCTGCAGCCCAATTATGGTACATGAGCAAAAATAACTGGATGCCATTTATGAAAATATTTACGCGCCTAAAAGTAAGAAACGAAGAATGTAACATGAACAGAACTGTTCATATGACGTAGCCTAGTCGTCCTCCAAGGGCCCGCACTGACATGGACAACACGTGTCCTGCAGTAGTAAATCTTGTTCTCTGTCATTAATAGATTTATGAACAGAGGAAACGTTATATTTTAGCGATATATTTCCCTAGTTTTCATTTGTCGCCTTAATCTAAATTAAGAGCGCACGATGACTAGACCAGCTGTCGTAATAATATTTAATCTACGTTACATCTACGACACAACATTATTTTTTCTATTCAGTCCCATCGCATCAGGCCTGTCCTCACCACATACACATCCCTTGGCCATTATTTGTGCAGGCGGCAGGTTCACGTGGTTGAAGGCCTTGATCTGTCGGGCATCTGAGGCAGACGCAGTTTGTCATGACGGAAATCTATATGTATTGTAGTTTAGCTTTTTCATTTTTCATTTTTTTTTATTTAGCATTTTTGTCATTGCATGAAACATTGAATTCTGTTCATATTTCTCCTAATTTTGGTACAAGGCCTTGCATCAAATCGGTGCAACTTGTGTTGTAGATTACAACGCATTTATTTTAGGCCTACTGCATCACAATTTGTCACAAATATATTTTATTGCTATAAGCTTCAGAGTTTACACATGAGTCGTTTTGGATTTTTCAATCTTAATATTTCAAAAATAGGCTATGTATTATTTGAGGTTAAACCTGACCTTAGCCTGCCTTTTGGCAGAACAGTGCTTAAAAAAAAAAAAAAAAGGTTTGTGAACGTAGGCTGATTTTAAGATTGTTAAAGGAGGGAGTACAAAGTACAGCCTAAATCTTAGCAAATGTAATCTTATTTAGTAACACTTGTACGTGCTTTTCTATACAATCGTATGGCAAAAATGGCTCTATGATTCCACATATCCAATTCTGAGTGGGCCCCTGAAAAGCACAAACTGGCTATAGATCTGTTCATTGTCCCTGCAGGTGCAGCGTTCTCTTGTGAGAATATATAATGGCCTAAAACTTACTTATTTTATTATATGTAAAATGGGTACGTTTTATTTTATATGTAAAGTAAGTGTTTATTATATATGTAAAATAGTGTTTTATTATATATGTAAAATAAGTGTTTTATTATATATGTAAAATGGGTACGTTTTATTATATATGTAAAATAAGTGTTTTATTATATATGTAAAATGGGTACGTTTTATTATATTAATAAGTTTTTATATATGTAAATGTTTTTTATATATGTAAAATGAGTACGTTTTATTATATATTAAAGTAATGTTTTATTATATATGATGGTACGTTTATTTATATGTAAATAGTGTTTATTATATATGTAAAATAAGTGTTTTATTATATATGTAAAATAAGTGTTTTATTATATATGTAAAATGGGTACGTTTTATTATATATGTAAAATAAGTGTTTTATTCTATATGTAAAATGGGTACGTTTTGCCGTTACTGCACAAAAGCTTTGAAAATGTCAGGAATGTACGTGATTTGATGACGTGGTCATTTTACGTAATTTGCTTGTAAATACGTTCAGTGGGCACGTAAAATGGCTTTGCAAAAATGTAAATATAGAACATATTTTTATAGAGACTGGGTTGGTCTATTGACTGTGTTTCTCATGAACAAAGTCTGCATTTTACACACTTTGTTATCACCAAGAAACGTACGCGCTTTGCTGCCACCAAAAAACAAGCTGAATGCTGATACCGCCGTTATTTTCTCTACTGTGTTTAGCGGTAAATAGTCTGTTTTAAAAGTCTTTAATAAGCAGACAAAATTCATGCTATTATTTTTCTTAAAGTGTACCTCTAAATTATAATAATAAACTAATGTTACGGTTAATGAAATATGCAATAAACCCAAATATACAAAAATATAGCTAAAAATTACAATTACTAATAACACAAATTAAAATAAATAAATAATGATTGATAAAATAAATCTAAGGTTATCAGGCAGTGCTTGAAGTTGCACCAGGGAAATTTATTGCTTGTAAATAGTGTTCATCCTCACAGGCACAATAAATGTTTGTCTGATTCGAATTTATTTGTTCCATTTATTTGACCTCAGGACAATTAAATGAACACGTCTTGACAGCGTCAAACACTTCAATATACAGTAGGTTAACCGACACTTTTCATTTACGGATTATATTTTGCTTTGAAGGAACATTTCCAAGGCTCTCCATCATTTTGACGGACTGAAAATGCTTTTTAAACAGGCTATAATAGTCTACTAATTTAGAGAGCTGCATCCCGGACCGGACTCACGCTTCCGCTCTCTCAATTAAGGCTGATTTAAGCTTCCCCGTTGGTTGAAGTCCAGGCAAGGCCTGCCATTGGAGCTTCTCTTCTGAACTAATCAGGTTCCAGGTGCGTCTAGTCAGTTGCACCAATCACAACCAGATCACAGATCAGCTGTGCGTTTTGACGCTATGTGACTTTTGCACGGAGGAGCACGAAAACAGCACGAACACGGCGCAACTGTTGTTGCAAGCTTTCTGATTGGCTACCAGAAGCCCTGGAGAAAAAACAAGAGACAGAAGATCCAATGGCAGCCCTTGCCAGGGCTTCAACCAACGGAGAAGCTTAAATCAGCCTTTAGAACACAAAGACAGACAAACGCCGCTTTACGAGCTGCTGTTCCGTCAGGGAGGCCGTGAGACTGGCGCCTGTGCTGCGCACATAGGCGGCGCTACCATTAGGCAAGTGTAGGCGGCCGCCTAGGGCTCGAGTCTGATAGGGCCTCGCACCGTCCCGAGTCATTCGTGATGCAGCCTCATACGCACAGATGGAGCCCTGGTGGTGCAGAAGCACCTGCTCCTTTGGCATAGGCTAAGTGTTCTGGTTAATGTACAAATGTTGCAAACTGTTCAAAACAAGTACATGCTCACTACCAAAGAATGACGCTGCTGCCTCGCTCCGCTCTCTCTCTTTTCCTCTCTCCCCTTCTCCCTCCCTCCTCTGCTGGCGCTGTGCGTCTTTGCTTCTTCTTGTGCTCTGCATCTTCCCTGTCCCGTCAGTAACTGCTGTCGTGGAACCAGTGACCCACACGCAGCCTGTGCTTTAAAACACTCAATAAACCATTGCCAAAGTGTTAAAGGCGTTAAACGAGAAGACTTCCCCTCTCAATGGAATTAATAAGTCAAGTCATTAAGAGCCAGTAGGCCTAAGGCAAAAAAAAAACACTGATAGAACAATTTTGGATCCATATATCTGCTCTACACAGTGTAAGCTTTTAGTCAGTTTTTATCTTTTGACAATCCGCCTTATATTGACAAATTATGAGTAAAACAGCTGGTCAAATAATAGGCCTACCTCTGCAAGTTTCGTAGCGGAGTTAACGGCGGCGATGCGCCGTGCGTTCTTGGGAAAAGAGACGTTGAAAGCAACACAATAAACAAGTCCAGGTATCCAGCAACAAAAAAGTTTTAGACGCATATTTTTGTCTGTGGCTTCATTCACCACAGACGAGCTGCGCGAAAAAGTCGGTCTGCAAACCTGCAGGCAACAGTTTCAGGGCCGCAGTGTGAGGCTGCATATCACAGGCAAGGAGTCTGTCTGCAAACCTGCAGGCTGCAGTCACGAGCACCTGCAGTGTGAAACTGCAGCTGGTGTGAAGGAGTCTGTCTGCAGATCTACGTCTGAAGGCCACTGAGACAGTCACTGGTTCAAAGTAGGCCTTTTTCTAGAAGGCCACAAATTGAGCTATTACAATAATTTATAGCTTAGTTTTAAAATGTGTGTGACAAGTTTGTGCGAATTTCCCATTTCAATTGAATTTAGAATTTAGTAGATTAACACTAGTAGTAAATAGAAATGATAGTTTTATATGAATCAAGAACAAGTTTGTGAAGAAAAGTTTGAAAATAACAGGAAGTTGAGCAGAGACTGATGACATCACACTAGAGGGATGAGGACAAAATGAGTGTGTTGTGTATTTTCATGTCTCAAGAAGTGAAAAGCTGTTACATTAGAGCTGTATAAGTACATTTGTTATTCAAAAAAATTGCAAAACTGGGATTAACTTTGAAAACTATTTAGTGAAATCTTCAATATTATGATCTTAACGTTTTGTTTTAGTGAAATGAGTAATTCAACCTGTCATAGGCACTTTAAATAAGTTTATTCATTCATTAAAAATTGCTGAAAATAGAACCAATACACCCCAAATTGCAGGAAATACATCTATTTAGCCAAAATCTCATGGGGGAGGACCCCCAGACCCCCCACACATATTTATGTTTGAGATATTCACTTGTATAAAATGTGCTGAAGCTGCACACTCTGACAAGTAATGATCAAGTATGTAATTCAAGCAAAAGGAATCAATACAGACAAATAATAAATATTTGAGGGAAAAAAAGCAAAAAGCAATATTACTCTTTAGTCCGATTGGGGGGGCCACAAACTTAAGTTCGCTAGGGCCCCCAGAAGGCTAGCTCCGCCCCTGGCTGCGCAAAGTGCAGCATGTCCAATTACGTAACCTATTGATCCGTAAACAGGAGGCTGCAGTTTCACGGACCACACTTTAGCTCCGGGCCGCGCGGATAAGGCTTCATTTCTCAAAAACAACTGAATGGACAGAGTTTTTGGGTCTGATTTCAAGAGGATTAGTGCTTTTAACCAGGATCGCTGGACAGACAAACACTGATGTTTATTCAGATTCATAAACTTGGCGACAAATCGCACCTGCAGTTTCCAGTTTCCTGGTTTGGTTTTCTCGCATCGGCTCGCACCAGAGAACCGAGAGCTCCTCCTTTTTATGACGTTGAAGCGAATGGACGCCTGTGAACAACGCGTTTTATTCGCGCGTCTGACGCAGCTTCTTGGCTTGTTTTCTGCGTTCAACGCTAGGCGTCTGGCGCGTATTTGACGCCCCATGGCTGAACGTACCATTAGAGATCTTAAACGACTGTAATGAAAACAGAAAAATCCTCTCCAAGCTACCAGATTGGCTAGCCGCCAGCTGGAACCGCAAAGTGATTGAAATAGAAGAACAAACCAATCAGTTTCCCACTTTCAGCCAGTTTGTTGTGTTTCTGACAAGAGAAGCTAAGATAGCCTGTAACCCTGTCACATCGTTACAGTCACTGAAGCAGTTTGAGCCAGACAAATCTGACAAGCTGAAACCTTTAAGACAAAGACAAGTTGGTGCTAAAACACTGGCAACAAGTTCACAGGAGAAGCCACAACTAACGTGTCTTCTGCAAGAAGCCCAAGCACACTCTAAATAAGTGTAGAAGTTTTTTGGACAAAGCTGTGTCAGACAGAGTTAAGTTCATTCAGTCAGAAAAACTTTGTTTTGGTTGTTTGAAACCTGGCCATCACTCAAAAAAGTGTACAAACTGAAGCATTTGTGAGAAGTGCAACAAGAGACATCCTACCTGTCTGCATGAAGACAGAGTCAAGGAAGAACAAAAACAAACATCAGACAAGCTAAGCATAAGCGATGAAAGCCCAAGTACAAATGAACAAGCTGAAGAAGCACAAGTAACAGCTACAGCCACGACAAACAGAGTTGTACGCCAGAAAGTAACACACAAACAGCTGCAATTGTTCCTGTTTGGTTGTCAACTTCTACACAGCCTACAAGAGAAGTCCTTGTATATGCTCTACTGGACTCGCAAAGTGACACGACATTTGTTCTCAGTGAAGTCGCAGAGTCGCTAGACACAAACAAAGAGCCAGTTAAGCTAGAACTATCTACCATGTCTTCCAAGACCACAGTTGTACAGTCTCACAGACTACAAGATCTTCAAGTCCGTGGATTTAACTCCAACAAGAGAATTACTCTACCTCCAAATTCACACGAGAGTTTATTCCAGCCAACAAAGCTCACATTCCAACTGACGAGACAGCTAAAGGTTGGCCACATTTGGAACACCTACAAACAGAGATCACTCCTCTGCAAGATTGTGAAGTAGGGCTGTTGGTCGGCTATAACTGCTCACAAGCTCTCCTCCCTCGAGAAGTAGTGTCAGGCAATGAAGACGAGCCGTATGCACAGCGCACTGACCTGGGATGGAGTATCGTTGGACAAAGTAACCCCTGTTTGAACTACGGAGATGCTATCGGATCAGTCATCGCATCATAGTAAAGAAAGTCATCCCGGAGCTCAAGTCATCTGTCAAGCTACAAAACGAAGTCCATTATGTGAACAGGACAAAACTAAGAGATGTCACACCTTCAGACATTATCAAGGCGCTTGAGTCGGACTTCTCAGAAAAGACTCTTGACGACAATCCTGTGTCTCAAGAAGATCTCAAGTTTCTTTCGAAGCTCAGAGACAACATCAAGCAAAACGAAAGTGGTCACTTTGAATTTCGTGCCGAAAGACCCAAGCTACCAGACAACAAAGTTTGTGCAATGCATCGTCTGAAATGTTTGGAGAAGAGACTAAGAAAAGACAAAACGTACTACAAAGACTACAGAAACTTCATGGACGATATTATTTCAAGAGGTGACGCAGAAAAGGTTCCAGACGAAGAGTTGGACAATACACCTTCGTGGTATATCCCACACCATGGGGTCTATCATCCGCACAAACCAGGGAAAATCAGAGTAGTGTTTGATGCCTCTGCCAAGTACCAAGATACTTCTCTCAACGACCACCTGTTAACTGGTCCAGACCTGACGAACACGTTGGTAGGCGTTCTTTGTCGTTTTCGCAAAGGTTCTGTTGCATTCACTTGTGATATAGAACGAATGTTTCACCAATTTCACGTCACACGAGAAGATCAGGACTACTTGAGGTTTCTTTGGTGGGAGAAGGGAGATTTGGATACTACACCATCTGTCTACCGAATGAAGGTCCATCTTTTCGGGGCAGCGTCTTCTCCAGGCTGCGCCAATTTCGGTTTGAAACATCTCGCAGCTCAAGGACAAGGTCAGTTCAAAGACAATGCTGTTCGCTTCATACAGAGAAACTTTTATGTTGATGACGGATTGGCAAGTGTTGCCCAGAAAGTGAAGCCATCCAACTTATTAGAGACTCAAGAGAACTGTGTTCTACAGGAAAGTTAAGACTCCACGGTAACACTTTAAAGTACCGCCCGCTAGTTAATAGGTAACTACGGGGGTACTTACTGGTACTTCTGGTGTTAGTACCAGTGGTAGTTACTGGTAACTACAGTGGTACTTGTAGTGGTACTTAGATTCACAAGTACTGGTAACTAAAGTGACAGTTACCAGTAAATTTAGTATTAACTACAGTGGTAGTTACTAGTACTTAATTGACAGTTACTAAAATAGCGCCCACTAGTTAATAGGTAACTACGGGGGTACTTACTGGTACTTCTGGTGTTAGTACCAGTGGTACTTACTAGTAACTACAGTGGTACTTGTAGTGGTACTTACAGTCACAAGTACTGGTCACTAAAGTGACAGTTACCGGCTAGTTAAGTATTAATTATAGTGATAGTTACTGGTACTTTTGTGGAATGATAATTAGGGATTATGGTGGCATCATTTGTACTAATTAGTGGTACTTATACTGGTACCTCTAGTGATACTTAATTGTGTACTTGGTGGTTCTATTTGTGATGCTACACAAACAAGGTAAAGACTGTTATGAAACAAGTTTATTACTGCAAATATTGTGTATAATACAGATTATGATAAAAATCAAACACTGGGCAATCTAATACAAAGAGACACCTCTTTATTATGCTCACAGCCACAACAGATATGAAACACATTAACAATTTACAAAATGTTTATCAATAAACCCCAAAAAATATTTGCATACTACAGTTGGTTGAGCTTTAAACAATAGTTACTAGTAAATAATGTATTGAGCACTAGCTAAATTACAGTAAAAGTTGGTAGTAGTTCCAAAAAAAAAAACACTGACAACTGGTCTTCTTGTACAGTTTAATACAGTGGTACTTCACTGGTAGTTACTGCATTAATTAACTGTTAATTAACACTGACAGCGGGTCGCACTTTAAAGTGGACAAGGTGGTACTTCACTGTCAGTTACTACAGTAATTGATAGCTAACTAACACTGACAGCGGGTCATACTTTAAAGTGGACAAGGTGGTACTTCACTGTCAGTTACTACAGTAATTGATAGTGTAACGGGTATGGTCTTACACATGTCCTGAGCGGGAGTCGAACCCGGGTCTCCCACGCGCCGGTCAACCTGACAAACGCATTGAGCTAAAGGGAACCTATTAACTAGCGGGCGGTACTTTAAAGTGTTACCGACTCCACAAGTTTGTGTGCAATAGAGAAAGCGTAATGGCAACCATTCCAGAAGAAGAGCGTGCCGCGGTGAAAGATCTTGATATGTCTTTAAGTTTACCACGCATCGAAAGAGCTCTTGGAGTAGAATGGTGCATTACTTCAGATGCTTTCAAGTTCAGAGTTCAAGTCAAGACTAACTCACTCACGAGAAGAGGTGTACTTTCTACTGTAGCCTCAGTTTATGATCCTTTAGGCTTTATCGCACCGTTTGTACTCTTAGGCAAACAGATTCTCCAGCAAATGTGCAGAGAAAAGGTAGATTGGGATCAAGAACTTCCAGCACACTTGAAACCCCAGTGGGAGTCCTGGATAACAGACCTTTCAAGTTTGGCTGATGTACAGATTGAAAGATGTTTCGTTCCTTCAGATTTTGGACAAGTCAAGAAATATGAACTTCATCACTTCGCAGATGTCAGTATTACTGGATATGGCGTGTGTTCATACCTGCGAGTCATTAACAAGTCAGATCAAGTCCATTGTTGCTTGGTAATGGCGAAGTCAAGAGTTGCACCTACTAGTGTTACAACCATCCCTCGCCTCGAACTCTCAGCAGCAGTCGTTGCCGTTAGAGTCAGTGATCTGCTTAGAACAGAGCTTGAAATCCCAGATATTCAGGAGTTTTTCTGGACAGACTCCACGGTCGTTCTCGGCTACATCAAGAATGATGCTAGAAGATTTCAAGTGTTCGTAGCTAACCGCATACAAAGAATCAAGTCAAGCACAACACCAGAGCAATGGGCATATGTTGCATCAGAGCAAAACCCTGCAGACTACGCGTCTCGAAGCTTGACAGCAGAGCAACTTAAGTCCTCCAACTGGTTCAAGGGACCATCATTTCTCTGGCAAAAAGACTTTACCAGCTAGAGATAGCACGGTGGAGAGATCAAAGAGAATGATCCTGAACTCTGCAAAGCTTTTGTTTGCACCACAACCTCGAAAGAAAAACCAACCATTCTTAGTAAATTTGAGAAGTTTTCGGAATGGTCCAGATTGATAAAAGCGCTTGCAATCTTGAGAAGGAAAGTGAAAGAACACAAAGGTGAGATACAAAAGACAAAGGGAAGTACAAGCTTAGAAGAAAGAAAAGAAACAGAACTTTATGTCATCAAACTTGTTCAACAAGAAGCTTTCTCAGAAGAGATTAAAAGTCTGAGAGCAAAGAAATCTGTTTCTAAAAGCAAAAACAGTAAGCTGTACAAACTAAGTCCGTTTTTGGATGAACAAGGTGTTCTCAGAGTCGGCGGACGCTTAAGTCAAGCTGTGCTACACCCACATGTGAAGCATCCGGCAATACTACCCAAAGACAGTCATGTTTCCATTTTGCTTATTCGACATTTTCATGCGAAAGTTCAGCACCAAGGTTGTGGAATGACAATGAATGAACTGTGTGCCAACGGCTGGTGGATCCTTGGATGCAGTCGTGCAGTTTCGTCTCACATCTACAAATGTGTCAAATGTCGGAAGTACAGAAGGAAAACAGAGATTCAGAGTATGGGAGATCTACCAATAGACAGAACAGAACCCACGCCACCCTTTACTTATGTAGGGATGGATTGTTTTGGTCCGATTTATGTCAAAGACGGACGCAAGGAGCTGAAGAGATATGGACTCATACTAACTTGCTTATGTTCACGAGCCATACATATAGAAGTTGTCGACGATCTAAGTACAGACGCATTCATCAATGCTCTGCGAGCGTTTATGCAATAAGAGGAAACGTTCGTCAACTAAGATGTGACAAAGGCACCAATTTTGTTGGCGCACAGAGAGAGTTCGCAAATCTCATCAAAGATATGGATCAAGAAAAGATGAAAGTTCTTGGATGTGAATTTCTCATGAATCCCCCGTCAGCAAGCCACATGGGCGGAGTGTGGGAAAGACAAATAAGAACCATCCGAAGCGTTCTTTCAGCCATCCTTGACCAATCAGGAAAGAGACTCGACAGTACATCTTAAGAACATTGTTGTACGAAGTTATGGCGATTATCAATAGTCGGCCTCTCTCTGTCGAACATTTGAATGATCCAACAGGACCTGAACCCTTAACGCCAAACCACATTCTAACAATAAAGTCAACCATTGTCCAGCCTCCACCAGGACAATTTCTGAAAGAAGACTTGTACCTTCAGAGAGATGGAGAAGGGTACAATATTTGACCAATAGGGCTGGCGATTAATCGCATTTGCGATTATATCGCGATATGACAAGACGCGATTATGTAATCGCAGAGACGTGCGATTATTGCCCACGTGCGTTTTGTTTTGGAAGTAATTGAAGCGCTGCGTGTGAGTGCGGCCGTCTGACTGCAGCGCCTCCGGTCTGCAGCTTCATGTTACGCTCCACCGACACCTCCGTGTGCTTGTGCTTCACTTTTCTCTCTGTAATTCGTGTGCTCATGAGATCAACGACATGTAATGACAATACCAGGCTCACCGGTGTAAAACTGTGCTTTGTGTCAATACTACAGCAAAGGATTTAGGCTTAAAGCGGCGGTGAACGAGGTGAGCCTGGAGCCAGCGCTGTCTTTTCTCCACTCTCCCCTTTTCTCTTTTCTCCACTCTCCCCGCGAACTCTCTTCGTTAGTGACACGAAACAAAGACATAATAGTTGTTTCAGGTGAATGTCTATTGCTTCTCTTTGCCTTTTAGCGCGTATGTGCGTGTGCCTCTGACTTCGAAATCCCACCGCGTTACGAGTCCGCCCGCGCTGTAACATGAAGTAGTCCGCGGTGACGCGCTGCCAGACGAAGGATAAACCATTTAATTCCAAACACGGAGCATTCCGGTTCTCTGCGTGACAGGGACAGGTAATCGTCCGCCTTCTGTCCTGTCTGTGGAGCGGGGGATGAGCGAGTGAGTGGCAGAGACGGAGAGGAGGAGAAGGAGAAGCAGCAGCAGCAGCAGCAGCCGAGAGACGTGCGTAAAGTAAAGGGGAACACACTTAGTTTGATATGAAAGCATATTTTACACTGAGTAGCTCTGGAATGAAATATAAGTTACAGATATCACTTATTGGAACTTAAATAAAAATAAACACTGAATGAATTTACACAAGTTCAGTATAACTGGTTCATGTCTGTAAAAAGCAGAGCTGGTTAGGCTATAGCCTATATAGTTTTATCCACCTTCACAATTAAACGAGTTATTAATCTTGTGATCTAATCAGTGTTGGGGGAAATGTATTGAAAAAGTAATTAGTTACTCATTACTTTTTGAAAATGTAATTAGTTACACTACTTAGTTATTGCCTCAAGAGAGTAACTTAGTTTTGGATTACTTTGTGTGCATTATTGCAAACATCAATCAAAAATGGGATTTAAAATTGTATCATTGGCATTTAAACAAAGGCAAACAACAAAAGAGTTGCTTAGATTCAAATTCAGTAATAAAATCAATATTAAAAATGATTCTGTGCACTGTTCCAGCTGCAGATTTGTGTCTCTGAGTTGTTTTATCTCACACAATAAGTCACTTTTGCAGATTTTTTTTTTTTTTAACTTAAAAGTGAATAAGAGTATTTTGTTAGTAACTGTAATTTAATTACAAGTCTTTTCACAGTAACTAAGTTACACTACTAGTTACTCAAACATGTAATTACAGTAACTAAGTTACACCCAAAACTGGATCTAATTTAGCCAAAAATAATTTCACAGGTACATTTCTAGCAAAATGTAAAAATTCCTATAATAAACTGTTGATTTTGTGTTACTTTGCTCATGTTTTTATGCTGTGGGAGAAAATCGCAAAAAAATCGCAATCGCAATATTTCCTGGAAAAAATCGCAATTAGGATTTTTGGCTAAATCGCCCAGCCCTATTGACCAATGAGTTTTGGATTCGTTGGAGAAAAGAATATTTGCTTAACTTGCAAACAAGACAGAAGTGGAATACACAAAAAAGAGATGTGAAGATTAACGATGTAGTACTTCTACAAGATGATCTCGCACCACGTAATGAATGGAAGCTAGCCAAGGTCACAGATGTCTACCAGGGGCAGATAGTAAAGTACGAAAGGTTAGACTCTTGGTTAGTGAAAGCACTTATGATAAAAATGGTAAACTTACAACTAAGATGACTTATCTAGAAAGACCTATACATAAAGTTATTGTTTTGTTAGAAGCAGACTAGAGTTCAGTTTGTTAACACTGTGTCGTTTGTTTGAAGTAAAGGAAATCCCACAGTAAGATTAGTGAGATTTGGTGGGAGTGTAACTGCCACATTTGATTTCTGTGTTTTATTTGTAAATTTTGAATTTTTGGTGTAATGCTGTGGAAGGCCGCTAGAGGGAGCTCTGAGGTTACGTGAGGGTTAAGAGCACGTTGTTAAGTTAGCAGACAGAGAAGAAGCGATTGCAGCAAGACAGAGAAAGCAGCATGTTAAAAGGCAGAAAATTCAGCTAAAAGTTCAAACTAAGAAAGAATTAAGAAGACGACACACAAGCTAATCCCTCTTAGGTATACGGCCAACGAGGTTAGTTTTTGTCTGTTTTATTTTCGTAATTAGTCAGTCTTTATTTTTATTAAGCTAATTATTGTTTGTTTGTCTGTATTTTAGTTTTCACCGGTTGTGTTTAACGACTTCCTGTGCAAGATGGATGTTAATAAATACAGCAGTGTCGGAAACCACTTGTGTCTGTCATACCTGGAGGAATTTATACTGTGTATATATATACAGTATATATGACCAAGCCTAGTAACAACACCTGGAGATGGATCCCCGAGCGCTGCACTGTGGCGATCACTGCTCCTGAGGAGATGCTCCAGAGGCATTGAAGGATGGGTCAAATGCAGAGGACAAATTTCCCTACGGGGACAATAAAGTATACCTTAACCTATATATTACCTGTGCCTTTCTTTTAATACATTTTTTTTTTTACAGTGCGGCAGACGGAGAATATCAGGAGCATGGCGAAGAAAAAAATGGGTGTTTGGCCAGTTCTGCGCCTAGTGGAGAAGAGAGGTCGTCAAGAACTTGTACCCCTGATAGCTCACCATGTAAAACCTGGCTCTATGATTCTCAGCGATGAATGGAGAGCTTATCGTGTGCTTCCTGAACTTGGGTACAACTACTTTACTGTGAACCACAGTCAATGGTATGTGGATCCTGTCACTGGGACCCACACACAGCACATAGAAAAGGCCTGGAGAAAAATTAAGGAGCAGGTATGGAGGTTTCGTGGTAATCAAACTGAAGATCTATTAAGTGAGCACTTATATGTAATAGAATGGAATGAGTGGCTTGCTAAAAAGCATCACAATGGTCCACTTGGACGACTTCTTCAAGATATTGCAAAACAGTACCATTAGTGTAATCATCATAAGCCAACATTCCAATTTTTAAGTGGCTTTTGTTGGGTGAAAAATGAAAGTTCACATGTAATAGCTTGATTGTGTATTGTCTTTCTAACAAATTAGTTTGTTTTACTGTTATTAGAGGAGTTATACAGTAATACAATGTTCAGGCATTATTGAACCACAAGAAGACCAAGGTTTTACTTTTTGTTAATTATCTACCACAATAATCATCTAAATGCCTTGGTCATGGAAAGAGGCTTAAAATGGCTGCATAACATGACATTTTACTTCCATGGTTCATCCAGAAACTTCACCAATCGCCAATCCAATGCATTGCCCATTAAAATGTTACATAAAATGTCTCCTTTAAAATGCTGTAAATGTCTGAGGTGTTTTCAAACATTGTGTTTTCTCAAGAAAAAGACATTCCACTGATGCTGCTGTTCACTGTACAACTTATTACCAGGCTTGTTTGTGTGGGGCCTTGATGTTCAAATAAAGTAACATTTTCATACAGTCTATTGGGATTTTTCATAGTTACAAAAGTTGTCCACGCTTTAGATTAGGGTACTGCAAAACTACTTTATAAGCTATTTATTAAAGCATTATAATGTGTTTATTAATCAGTATTTTTGGTAATAAGCAAATTATAAGCATGTTTATTCAAAACTGAACGTAACTTCATCACTTTTTTTGTTGATAGTAGAAACATATTAATGAACTTACAAGTGAAATGCACACAGGCTATTAACACACACACAAGTCTTAATAACTGGCATATTAACTCTTTATAATGTCTTAGTAAGCAATCAGTCATGTTAATATATGTTTTATAAGTGCTTATTAGCAGCTTATTAATGCTTATTAACGCTTATAACTAGCTTATTAAGGAACCTTATTTTAAAGCGTTACCATATATTCAAATATTTCCAGCACCTGTTTGTACATTGAACTGATTGAATAACTTTTGACTGAAGAGCTGAGGTCTCTACCCTGGTCAGCTTTTGATCTGCTCTGAGTGAGTTTCCTAGACCCAGGGGTCTAGGAAACCAAACCAAGTTTTTCCTGGGCCCTCACGAGGTGGAGCACACACAGGACTACACATACTTAGGACTACACATCACACCTACAGGAAACTTTAACCGGGCTGTGGATGATCTCAGAGAGAAGGGAAGAAGGGCTTTCTATGCAATCAAAAAATCCTCAAACATTAATATACCCATTAGAATCTGGCTAAGAATATTCCAATCTATAATTGAACCAATAATTCTGTATGGTAGTGAAGTGTGGGGTCCTCTTGCAAATCAAGACTTTGAAAATGGGACAACACCCAATAGAAACCCTGCACACAGAGATTTGCAAGAGCATCCTCAGAGTGCACAGAAATACCCCCAATAACGGCTGCCGAGCGGAGCTAGGCCAATTCCCCCTGTTAATTAGAATTAAAAAAAGAGCCATCAAATTTTATAAACACCTTAAAACAAGTGACCCCAACTCCTATCACTACAAAGCCCTTCAATGCCAAGAGGAGAACATGGAGAAAAGCCCCCTAAGCCAGCTGGTCCTGAAGCTCAGCTCCTCTAACAGCACAAGACAAGCTCAGGATACGCACACACTCAGCACACAGACAATTATAGAACTAGAAAAACAACACTACATTAACTATGGACATCTAAAACTAAAAAACAGACAGTACACGGTGGCACAATATTTAAGCACCGTGACTGATGAGAAACTAAGAAAGACTTTGACCATGTACAGACTCAGTGACCACAGCTTGGCCATAGAGACGGGCAGACACAGACAGACCTGGCTGCCCACAGAGGACAGACTGTGTCAACTATGTCCACTCAGAGACACACTTCCTCATTCACTGCAGCAAATATGACAACATCAGAGGCCAGTTCTTCTCCAAAATGAACCAGCAGGTCCCTGGCTTTGATTCTCTACCTGAACAAACCAAAATGCAACACATTCTTGGAGAGAACAGAGTCAGCAGCTTAGCAGCAGCTAAATATGTCCGACTGTGCCACAACCTGAGGGACAACCACAACAACCACACATCTGATACAACCACCTGACCTGTGTGTGTATGTTATATATGTATATATTGTTATTAGAATATTGATTGCTGTTTATATTGTTGTTATTACTGTTATTATTGTTATTTTTGCTTTGGCCAATGTTGTTGTGCAATCGTGCCAATAAAGCCTTTTGAAATTGAAATTGAATTGAATTGAGTGACAGCTGCATTTTACCAATCACAGTCAAGTAGGACCTTCACAAACAAATAAATAAATGGTAGTTTGGTGAGACTGCCTTGTGGCTCCATCACAGTCTCACTAGAAAGCGTACATTTATTTTGAGCACGAGTTCAAGCTGTTTTGCGTATGCTACGCTGTACTTTTAGCACGAATGAAAAAGTGTTTCTTCAGGTGTAACAGGTAAGTTTAGGTCTGGGGCTTGGGGCAGGTTCAGTTTAGGATCAGGATTTCTTTTAATATTCATAAATAAGACATGATTACGCAGGACAGCCGTGAACTCGTGCTCCTGTAATGTGGTGGTAAATGTTGTTGTCACGCTCAGCTCAGTCACTGAATACCTACTGCTGCTTACGTTTGGAGTAAATATTATTGTACTATGGAAATCTGTTGATGTGGGCCTTTCTGCTAATATGCACAAAATAGGTGTAGGGGGTTACTCTGTGGGAGTTTGTTTTATTTTTTTTGGAACCTAGTGTAACTGTCTGGATTTTCTTAATATTTTGGCTTGTGAGTGATTTTAAATCTTATAATATTAAATGGTTTCTGTATCCATTTGTGTCTTGTAACACTTCATTGTGTTTTTTTTTTTTAAGTTGTTCTTTTCCTACATGCAATTTGGTGTGGGACACTTGGAGGTTGGTTGTTTGTTGTTGGTGCTGTCGTGTTGGTGTCTAGAGTGTGGGTATATTATGTGTTCTCTTTCATTTCTGTATTGTNATGGAAAGTTCAGCACCAAGGTTGTGGAATGACAATGAATGAACTGTGTGCCAACGGCTGGTGGATCCTTGGATGCAGTCGTGCAGTTTCGTCTCACATCTACAAATGTGTCAAATGTCGGAAGTACAGAAGGAAAACAGAGATTCAGAGTATGGGAGATCTACCAATAGACAGAACAGAACCCACGCCACCCTTTACTTATGTAGGGATGGATTGTTTTGGTCCGATTTATGTCAAAGACGGACGCAAGGAGCTGAAGAGATATGGACTCATACTAACTTGCTTATGTTCACGAGCCATACATATAGAATTGTCGACGATCTAAGTACAGACGCATTCATCAATGCTCTGCGAGCGTTTATTGCAATAAGAGGAACGTTCGTCAACTAAGATGTGACAAAGGCACCAATTTTGTTGGCGCACAGAGAGAGTTCGCAAATCTCATCAAAGATATGGATCAAGAAAAGATGAAGTTCTTGGATGTGAATTTCTCATGAATCCCCCGTCAGCAAGCCACATGGGCGGAGTGTGGGAAAGACAAATAAGAACCACCGAAGCGTTCTTTCAGCCATCCTTGACCAATCAGGAAAGAGACTCGACAGTACATCTTTAAGAACATTGTTTACGAAGTTATGGCGATTATCAATAGTCGGCCTCTCTCTGTCGAACATTTGAATGATCCAACAGGACCTGAACCCTTAACGCCAAACCAACTTCTAACAATAAGTCAACCATTGTCCAGCTCCACCAGGACAATTTCTGAAAGAAGACTTGTACCTTCAGAAGAGATGGAGAAGGGTACAATATTTTGACCAATGAGTTTTGGATTCGTTGGAGAAAAGAATATTTGCTTAACTTGCAAACAAGACAGAAGTGGAATACACAAAAAAGAGATGTGAAGATTAACGATGTAGTACTTCTACAAGATGATCTCGCACCACGTAATGAATGGAAGCTAGCCAAGGTCACAGATGTCTACCCAGGGGCAGATAGTAAAGTACGAAAGGTTAGACTCTTGGTTAGTGAAAGCACTTATGATAAAAATGGTAAACTTACAACTAAGACGACTTATCTAGAAAGACCTATACATAAAGTTATTGTTTTGTTAGAAGCAGACTAGAGTTCAGTTTGTTAACACTGTGTCAGTTTGTTTGAAGTAAAGGAAATCCCACAGTAAGATTAGTGAGATTTGGGTGGGAGTGTAACTGCCACATTTTGATTCTGTGTTTTATTTGTAAATTTTGAATTTTTGGTGTAATGCTGTGGGAAGGCCGCTAGAGGGAGCTCTGAGGTTACGTGAGGGTTAAGAGCACGTTGTTAAGTTAGCAGACAGAGAAGAAGCGATGCAGCAAGACAGAGAAAGCAGCATGTTAAAAGGCAGAAAATTCAGCTAAAAGTTCAAACTAAGAAAGAATTAAGAAGACGACACACAAGCTAATCCCTCTTAGGTATACGGCCAACGAGGTTAGTTTTTGTCTGTTTTATTTTCGTAATTAGTCAGTCTTTATTTTTATTAAGCTAATTATTTGTTTGTCTGTATTTTAGTTTTCACCGGTTGTGTTTAACGACTTCCTGTGCAAGATGGATGTTAATAAATACAGCAGTGTCGGAACCACTTGTGTCTGTCATACCTGGAGGAATTATACTGTGTATATATATACAGTATATATGACCAAGCCTAGTAACAACACCTGGAGATGGATCCCCGAGCGCTGCACTGTGGCGATCACTGCTCCTGAGGAGATGCTCCAGAGGCATTGAAGGATGGGTCAAATGCAGAGGACAAATTTCCCTACGGGGACAATAAAGTATACCTTAACCTATATATTACCTGTGCCTTTCTTTTAATACATTTTTTTTTACAGTGCGGCAGACGGAGAATATCAGGAGCATGGCGAAGAAAAAAATGGGTGTTTGGCCAGTTCTGCGCCTAGTGGAGAAGAGAGGTCGTCAAGAACTTGTACCCCTGATAGCTCACCATGTAAAACCTGGCTCTATGATTCTCAGCGATGAATGGAGAGCTTATCGTGTGCTTCCTGAACTTGGGTACAACTACTTTACTGTGAACCACAGTCAATGGTATGTGGATCCTGTCACTGGGACCCACACACAGCACATAGAAAAGGCCTGGAGAAAAATTAAGGAGCAGGTATGGAGGTTTCGTGGTAATCAAACTGAAGATCTATTAAGTGAGCACTTATATGTAATAGAATGGAATGAGTGGCTTGCTAAAAGCATCACAATGGTCCACTTGGACGACTTCTTCAAGATATTGCAAACAGTACCATTAGTGTAATCATCATAAGCATTCCAATTTTTAAGTGGCTTTTGTTGGGTGAAAAATGAAAGTTCACATGTAATAGCTTGATTGTGTATTGTCTTTCTAACAAATTAGTTTGTTTTACTGTTATTAGAGGAGTTATACAGTAATACAATGTTCAGGCATATTGAACCACAAGAAGACCAAGGTTTTACTTTTTGTTAATTATCTACCACAATAATCATCTAAATGCCTTGGTCATGGAAAGAGGCTTAAAATGGCTGCATAACATGACATTTTACTTCCATGGTTCATCCAGAAACTTCACCAATCGCCAATCCAATGCATTGCCCATTAAAATGTTACATAAAATGTCTCCTTTAAAATGCTGTAAATGTCTGAGGTGTTTTCAAACATTGTGTTTTCTCAAGAAAAAGACATTCCACTGATGCTGCTGTTCACTGTACAACTTATTACCAGGCTTGTTTGTGTGGGGCCTTGATGTTCAAATAAAGTAACATTTTCATACAGTCTATTGGGATTTTTCATAGTTACAAAAGTTGTCCACGCTTTAGATTAGGGTACTGCAAAACTACTTTATAAGCTATTTATTAAAGCATTATAATGTGTTTATTAATCAGTATTTTTGGTAATAAGCAAATTATAAGCATGTTTATTCAAAACTGAACGTAACTTCATCACTTTTTTTGTTGATAGTAGAAACATATTAATGAACTTACAAGTGAAATGCACACAGGCTATTAACACACACACAAGTCTTAATAACTGGCATATTAACTCTTTATAATGTCTTAGTAAGCAATCAGTCATGTTAATATATGTTTTATAAGTGCTTATTAGCAGCTTATTAATGCTTATTAACGCTTATAACTAGCTTATTAAGGAACCTTATTTTAAAGCGTTACCATATATTCAAATATTTCCAGCACCTGTTTGTACATTGAACTGATTGAATAACTTTTGACTGAAGAGCTGAGGTCTCTACCCTGGTCAGCTTTTGATCTGCTCTGAGTGAGTTTCCTAGACCCAGGGGTCTAGGAAACCAAACCAAGTTTTTCCTGGGCCCTCACGAGGTGGAGCACACACAGGACTACACATACTTAGGACTACACATCACACCTACAGGAAACTTTAACCGGGCTGTGGATGATCTCAGAGAGAAGGGAAGAAGGGCTTTCTATGCAATCAAAAAATCCTCAAACATTAATATACCCATTAGAATCTGGCTAAGAATATTCCAATCTATAATTGAACCAATAATTCTGTATGGTAGTGAAGTGTGGGGTCCTCTTGCAAATCAAGACTTTGAAAAATGGGACAAACACCCAATAGAAACCCTGCACACAGAGATTTGCAAGAGCATCCTCAGAGTGCACAGAAATACCCCCAATAACGGCTGCCGAGCGGAGCTAGGCCAATTCCCCCTGTTAATTAGAATTAAAAAAAGAGCCATCAAATTTTATAAACACCTTAAAACAAGTGACCCCAACTCCTATCACTACAAAGCCCTTCAATGCCAAGAGGAGAACATGGAGAAAAGCCCCCTAAGCCAGCTGGTCCTGAAGCTCAGCTCCTCTAACAGCACAAGACAAGCTCAGGATACGCACACACTCAGCACACAGACAATTATAGAACTAGAAAAACAACACTACATTAACTATTGGACATCTAAAACTAAAAAACAGCGACAGTACACGGTGGCACAATATTTAAGCACCGTGACTGATGAGAAACTAAGAAAGACTTTGACCATGTACAGACTCAGTGACCACAGCTTGGCCATAGAGACGGGCAGACACAGACAGACCTGGCTGCCCACAGAGGACAGACTGTGTCAACTATGTCCACTCAGAGACACACTTCCTCATTCACTGCAGCAAATATGACAACACCAGAGGCCCGTTCTTCTCCAAAATGAACCAGCAGGTCCCTGGCTTTGATTCTCTACCTGAACAAACCAAAATGCAACCATTCTTGGAGAGAACAGAGTCAGCAGCTTAGCAGCAGCTAAATATGTCCGACTGTGCCACAACCTGAGGGACAACCACAACAACCACACATCTGATACAACCACCTGACCTGTGTGTGTATGTATATATATGTATATATTGTTATTTAGAATATTGATTGCTGTTTATATTGTTGTTATTACTGTTATTATTGTTATTTTTGCTTTGGCAATGTTGTTGTGCAATCGTGCCAATAAAGCCTTTTGAAATTGAAATTGAATTGAATTGAGTGACAGCTGCATTTTACCAATCACAGTCAAGTAGGACCTTTCACAAACAAATAAATAAATGGTAGTTTGGTGAGACTGCCTTGTGGCTCCATCACAGTCTCACTAGAAAGCGTACATTTATTTTGAGCACGAGTTCAAGCTGTTTTGCGTATGCTACGCTGTACTTTTAGCACGAATGAAAAAGTGTTTCTTCAGGTGTAACAGGTAAGTTTAGGTCTGGGGCTTGGGGCAGGTTCAGTTTAGGATCAGGATTCTTTAATATTCATAAATAAGACATGATTACGCAGGACAGCCGTGAACTCGTGCTCCTGTAATGTGGTGGTAAATGTTGTTTCAGCTCAGCTCAGTCACTGAAACTACTGCTGCTACGTTTGGAGTCATAATTATTACAGGAAACCTTTGACCTCTCAATATGACAAAGTGTTACCGGTGGATTTTTTATTTTTTGGACAATTGTAACTCTTTCTATATTTGGCTTGATTGATTTTTAAAATAATTAGATGTTTCTGTTTCCATGTAACACTCAAATGTCTCCTACATGCAGGTTGGGACACTTGGAGGTGGTCGGAGGTGGAAATGTGCTCTTCATTCATTGTCTTCTCTAAGCCCTCTGTGTTGTGTTTGTTTATCTCCCTTGAATCTGGACCACTACAAAAGCAGGATTTCAACAGAAGTTACTACGATCAGGAACACACGAAGAAGAGCTGGGCAGACCAAACACTGAGCAGCCGGCGAGCAAAACCAAAGGAGCATTTTGTGGGATTAGAGGTATTTTAATATCTGCAAAAGGAGATGGCACACTGAAGGAACTATTTCTACTTGACTTAAAAAGAGCTGTATTCAGAACTCAGCTCAGCCTCCGACCAACACCAAGTGCCCCCGGCGAGCCCAAGGAAACCACCGAGATACAGGGAGGAACATGCACACTCCACACAAAGGCCCGGGCCAAGCGGGAATTGAACTCGCGACCTTCATGCTGTGAGGCCAGCGCACTATCCGCTCTGCCACCGTGCTGCCACAGCTGATGTGTCTTATCCCCGTGCCGTGGATAACACACAACAGCTCCTGTGGGCTCTCCGACTTTTCAAAAGAAATCATATTTTTTTATTTTATTTATTTATTTATTTAATTATTTTTTGAGACTTTGAGATTTGTGTGTCAAATGCAAAGTGCATTATAAGTGTTGTTATTATTATTATGAATATTATTAGTAGTATTCTGTAGCACTGGATTTCTAAAGGCTGTGTTTTCACTGCTAGCCTGATCATGATGAGGTTTTCCACAGCTGACGGATTATGGTGGTGCTTCACCGCAGACCTGTAAACAGTCTGGTGCCGTAGGCCTGTGGAGAGGCGAAAATACCGGGTGTGTCAGATGTCCGCGGTACTGACGCCTTACGCAAACTCACGTTCTCCACCAAACAAACATCTCTTCTTCAGCATCAACAGCATGTTCATCATCCCAGGCTCGGTTTGACCGCCATCATCCCTCCATCCTCCCCCCGCCTCCCCGCGTCTCCCCCGGTTACCTGCTGCGGGAGTGCGCCGTGCGTGCCGCTGGACATGTCCCCGCTGCTGGGCCTGGTTTGTCCCGTTAGCAGCTGACTGGGCCGGGCCGGGTTGTTGTTGTTGTTGGAGCGGCCTCGTTCCGTTAGCAGCGGCGGAGGTATCAACAGGGGCCCGGCCTGAGCTGTGGGATTAGAGCGAAGCCACGCCCAAAGCAGCGTGACGTCAGCAGCGTGGAGCGAAGCGGAGCGACTCAGAAGCGTGGCGTAAGCAGCTCACGAGCAGACACGTTCAGCTGATCTCAGATCAGAATGAGCCCACATCACCGGCTGGGACTTGGACTTGGTCCCACCTCTGCTATTATTATCACACACACACACACACACACACACACACAAGAAAATAAATAAATAAACAAAAGCAAACAAATCGAGGTTATGCAGGTGACATCACAGCATTCTAACTGTGAGTGCTGAGTGGCAACGATGCATTAACGGGACTGTATCCTGAGTCGGCCACCCCCACCTTTCTCAAACTCGTACTTGCTGCGGACGTTAACGCGCTAATTATGGGGTCAAATTCCTGCCAAAATGTTGTAAATATATCAAACACGTTTCACAAATATAACAGTGTTTGTAAATATTTTTATGTTTTGCAAATATTAAAAAGAAGTTGAACAAATGTATTTTAATTTTGCAAATGTTTTTTTACTTGTACAAATGCATTTTTAAAATCTGTAGTAAAATACATAAAGTCTTCAACAAAAATATGTCTTTGGTTTTGCAAATAAATGCAAACAACTGCACAAAAAAATTTTTAATTTGCACAAATAAAATTGGGAAATGTAAAAACTAAATTTACAGCTGCAAAAATAAAATAATTTCTTGCATAAAAAATGTGTAAAAGCTTTTTTTAATTTAAATTTTTTATTTAACAAAATGTTCAAATGTGTATTTGTACAGATGTGTTTGTATTTGCAAATGCACAAAAACTATGTTTTTGAAAACATAAAAATATATTTGTGCAGAGCACATTACATTTGTGTGCAAAACCAGTTGGATATATTTACAGAACAGAACTGCGTGACAAGCCAAACTGCTCTGATTGGCTGAACCATATTGGGCCGGTTTCCGGGTGTATCCAGGCCGTCTTTTAATCGACACATTCCCCGATTGGCTGATTGCCATCCAATCGCTGTTAAGGAAAACAGGAAAGAGACTCTTCACTTGCTTCTTTGTCCAGGTTTTCGTCAGCCATGACCATGGCTTAAGTTCTAAATCGGTAAGTTTTGGTCATTGCCGCTTTTTAAGCAGGTGATCACTTGTGTTAAGTGTTTGTTAATTAATTTAAACTGAAGGGGTGATTTAAAAAATGTGTAGATGATTAGTTAGCATCTTGAGCTAGTGTAGTGAGGCGGCCTTTTGTCGCCTCGGGCGTTCAATAAAAGGGGCGCTGTTACCCGTGTTTGTCCCCACCTAATCTGGCAACCCGCGCCTAACGTCACGTCCTTTTGTTTTATGAAAAATGTGAATGATGAACGTATGTATGTATGTATAATGTGTATGTGTAGGCTCCTGCTGGCGGCGAGCCTCCTCTGCACGCAGTGAAGAACCGGGTATTTGGCCTGCAGCCCCGGATGTACACTTTGAAGGGCTGAATGAAACTGTAACGTGATTCATTGTTAATGGACTGGATTTTATACTGAACCTTAAGACAACAAAGCAGATTATTTATAAATAAATTAAGTAAATTAATGTAAGTCTCTGTCAATCATCCATCCATCCATCCATTTTCTTCCGCTTCATCCGGAGTCGGGTCGCGGAGGCAGCAGCCTGAGCAGGGAGGCCCAGACTTCCCTGTCCCACACACCTCCGCCAGCTCCTCTGGGGGAATCCCGAGGCGCTCCCAGGCCAGTCGAGAGACATAGTCCCTCCAGCGTGTCCTGGGTCTTCCTCGAGGTCTCCTCCCAGTGGGACATGCCCAAAACACCTCCCGGGGAGGCGTCCAGGAGGCATCCGAAACAGATGCCCGAGGCACCTCAGCTGGCCCCTCTCGAAGTGGAGGAGCAGCGGCTCTACTCCGAGTTCCTCCCGTGTGACTGAGCTTCTCACCCTATCTCTAAGGGAGCGCCCAGCCACCCTGCGGAGAAAACTCATTTCGACCGCTTGTATTCGCGATCTTGTCCTTTCGGTCATTACCCAAAGCTCATGACCATAGGTGAGGGTTGGAACGTAGATTGACCGGTAAATCGAGAGCTTTGCCTTTCGACTCAGCTCTTTCTTCACCACAACGGTTCGATACAGTGACTGCATCACTGCAGACGCTGCACCGATCCTCCTCAATCTCACCTCCATCCTTCCCTCACTGTGAACAAGACCCCGAGATCCCAACAGCCAGAGGCTGTGTGTGTGGACCAGGTCGTCGAGGCACCTGCCCCCGACTGCCACCTAGTCCTCTGTGCACCCGACCCCCATGAAACCCTCTGTGGGTGGTGAGCCCACAGGAGGGCCGACCCACGTCACTCGTTCGGGCTGTGCCCGGCCGGGCCCCATGGGCAAAGGCCCGGCCACCAGGCGCTCGCCTGCGAGCACCCACCCCAGGCCTGGCTCCAGGGTGGGGCCCCGGTAACGCCAATCCGGGCGACGTAACGGTCCTTGTTTTCTCTGTCAATCAATTAAAACAGACCTGTGTCCTTTACAAACTACAATTTAAAGTATTTTTACAAGTTAATTGGAGATGGCGTTGTTGGAATTAATATATATATATTTTCTAAAAATTAAATTTCTGCTCCTTACTGCCCCGTCTGGTCACACTAGCACCAGGCTAACACCAGGATGAAATAGTTCATTTCAGTGGAAGAAGAAGTGGTACTCTTTGGTCATCTGTTAAAGCCGTCGCTGAGTCTACAAAAGCAGTTGTAAAAAGTGTAAAAGTGTGAGCGAACTACGCGAAATACTACCCCAAATACAAACACATCTGTACAATTACACATTTGAACATTTTATTAAATCAAAAATTAAAATTAAAAAAAGCTTTTACACATTTTTTATACAAGCAATTATTTTATTTTTGCAGCTGTAAATTTAGTTTTTACATTTCCCAATTTTATTTGTGCAAATTAAAAAAAATGTTTGTGCAGTTGAAAATGCATTTATTTGCAAAACCAAAGACATATTTTTGTTGAAGACTTTATGTATATTACTACAGATTTTAAAAATGCATTTGTACAAGTAAAAAAAACATTTATTTGCAAAATTAAAATACATTTGTTCAACTTCTTTTTAATATTTGCAAAACATAAAAATATTTACAAACACTGTTATATTTGTGAAACGTGTTTGATATATTTACAACATTTTGGCAGGAATTTGACCCCATATAAAAAGCAGCAGCGCAAAGCCAACGTATGCAGTTATTCTAGTGAGGCAAGCCCTAATGAAACTATGGTAAATGGAGTAGGTAGTAACGTAATAATGTTTAGTCTTCTCATTGATCAACAATCTTACTGATAGATGACAAGTTCTTTGATTTGGCTGACATACATTTCAATTCCACCTGCTCAGCAGTTACCAAGTGGAATAAGGTTAATTTATTTATTTGATAGGGACACTGAATTTATGAACAGCTGTAATGGTGTTTGTCTTAGAACAAAGACATGACAAAAAATCATACACAAAAAAAACAACAACAACATACTATTCATTATACAATTGTCAGTTATAGTTTAGGCTACAAAACATATGGGCATTATACCCAAAAAACATTATTATTATTCATGCACTTTTTTTTGGTCATTTTTTCTTCCAGCCTGCCAAAGCTGCTAGTTCAATCCTCAACTCTACAGTTTACTCTGCTGAATATGAAGCAGACATTCTGCTGTTAATTTGCAGAATGAACGTCTCAACCGGCAAACCACTGGGACACAAAGTGTTCTGCAGTCAAGAGGAGAGAACTTCACATAGAATTTTACAGCCACGAAGAAGCTGAAGGCTGGTTCTAGACCCAGATGCACTATGGTTAGGCAGTGTCAGGAAAGAAACTGCTGTCTGGTTCTTCTCAAGGGTATTTTATCTGATTATCTTAAATTTTATTTGATTAAACCTTGTTGAACAAAGTCTGAGGTTGTTGAAGTAGTTAAAACATGTTCCATCCATTTACACAGATTCAGACTTTTTCTTTCTTTAGCTCTCATTCACAATCTCACGTGTTCAGTGATTTTAGTTTATTTCTCCAGACTGGTTCTCACATGGTAAAGGGCTTTGGCCATAACACAGTTATTTATCTACAAATGTACAGACCATAGCGATAAGCTAAAACTAATTAATGGTCAATATCAAATAACTGGTCTGAGCAGAAAATACAGATGGTGTGATTGTGTTCCTTGTGCGTAGGATGACATGTTGAACAGCACATTTCCCAGAGATGAGGCAGTGACGTTCAAACTTCAGTAAACCAGAAGCTGTTGGTTTGATCTTTCTTCACCAGGAGGAATGAGGTCCAAGGTCACCAGGTCAAATCACCAGTAATTCAACTATAGAAAAAAGTCAAAGGGCTGAGTGAGCAGACTACAAAAACAGACAAATTATTATCTTACTATCATGTCAGATTACAAGTCAGTTAGATAAGTCTTTTAATGAATAGTTGTACTGTAGCAATAATAGTATACAAATGCACAACAAAAGAACCATAATGTTTATTTTCCAATATGAGAATAAAAAAGTGAAACATGCATGAATATTAATGTTTTTTGGGTATAATGCCCATATGTTTTGTAGCCTAAACTATAACTGACAATTGTATAATGAATAGTATGTTGTTGTTGTTTTTTTTGTGTATGATTATTTTGTCATGTCCTTGTTCAAACACAAACACCATTACAGCTGTTCATAAATTCAGTGTCCCTATCAAATAAATAAATTAACTTTATTCCACTTGGTATTAAACTAGTGTCCACTAGTTTAAGCTGTAGAGTTAGACTTAATTCCAAGCCAAATGGACACTGTATTGTTTTTGTATTGTGTGTGTTGAGTTAAATAAATGTGGTGTAATCTGCATCACTTATCCACCTTATTCCTGGGGCCGCTGATGTAAAACGGGTTATGGGCGCAACTTCCAGTATAGTAACCAGAAGTGTCACTGCGTTTTTGTTTCGATTGAGAGTTGGCGGTTTTATTAGCTTTAGCGGTGTAAACAAACGTTAGAAGCGTGTCTCATTTAATTCTCCGACGTTCACAAAAATGGCGCAACTACGAGAGCAGCAACAGAAGAGCCCGTGCGAGCCCGGGCCGAGGAGAGGCTACATAGTGCTGAAGACGGACCCGGAGCGCGAGACGAAAACGCAGATCTCCTGATACAAACACAGCGTGGACCGAGGACCAGCGCGGGGACAACGCAGATAGTCTACAACTGGACACAAACACGAGGACAGCTCGCTTTACGCTGGCGGAGACACTTGGGGAGCAGTCCTGCACGTTCACGGTGGAATATTGGAGTGCTTAACTTATTTTTCTTCTGAACACACGAGTTTTAATGGATATACAAAATCTTCAACACCCGGAGACGCGTTGGAAGTTCTGCTTTGCGTGTCTCCTCCTCTACAACACAGGTAAGACACTCTTGTTTTGCTGTGGCTGGCTTACGCTACTTTGTGAGAATGAAAGGTGTTTAGACTGAAAGACACAAACGCCAGAACAGCTTCAACTGTTTAGTTTTTACCACATCTTCAGAGGAAAGTAAACCACAAACAGCCGAAAGCCAGAAATACACAGACTTTTAATCTTTTGCACTTTCGTAGCGTTATAATCTGTTCAGTGCTTAATTTAATTTCATTTAATTTAATTGACCTTTATTTACCCAGGGAAGTCCCACTGAGATTCAGAATCTCTTTTGCAGGGCAGCCCTGGGGAAGGGTCAGGGTAGGCATTAATGGACATGTTTTTAGTTGTAGGAGGAAACTGGAGTACCCGGAGGAAACCTACGCAGACACGGGGAGAACATACAAACTCCACATAGAAAGGCCCCGGGTCGACTAGGAATCGAACCCAGAACCTTCTTGCTATGAGGCCAGAGCGCTAACCGCTGCGCCACTGTGGCTTAAACATGAAAACAAACCATTCTAACCACCCCTGTGTCTCTCTTTGCTGCGTTTTCCATGTTTGTTTCGGCAGTTTGTGTTTAGTTCATAAGCGAGGAGCACATCAGCGAGTCCTGAATATTCCTTTTACATCGGAATATTCCGAGTGGCGTCTACATGAGCAGATATTCGGGTTGGAAAAGGAATAAGCCAGGGCTCATATTTGGTTTATTAATAAACGGAATATGAGCATATTCAGGTTTTTGCAGGTGTTTACATGACCGAGCGCAATCGGTTTTTTGCTAATATTCCGTTTTTAAACGGTTTATGAGCTGCATGTATACGCACTGATTCTTTTTTGTGCCTGCATTCCACTTTCTCTGGACATCAGTGCACGATGACCCTGTCTTTACTGCCTGACTGCATTCTCAACCTGAATTGAAAATAATCAAAATAATACACTTCAGTTGAATAGACAGATTAGAACATACCCTAATGTTTTCATCTTGCTCATACATCATACATTGTCATAAAATCTACCATAACAACCTATATTTACCGTCCAAAGAATAGCTGCAGCGTGACTGCAAGATCTGCCTTGACCAGCCACACATGTACACCCTGCAGTTTCTACGTTTCCTGACGTTGACACCCAAACCCAGGGTCCGTGAGGAGGTACTTTGAGGCTTTTACTTGGCTCAACGTCTGCTTTTAGATACATTAGATTGTGCCCAACCTCTTTCAACAAAACCCGACCAACCTTATTGCTATGAAGGTACTGGTGCCTCGGAGCTTTAAGATTGTTCATAGCTTCACCATCTGCCGCAACAGAGCTGAGAAAGTAGCTAAAAATGCTACTATAGGTGATGTTCGACCACTTTTTCAGGTCATCCTCCCATCCTTTAATTTTAGTAGGCAACGGGATTGTTATATCGCCTTGTTTAAGAAAGCTGGTGTTCCCACATTTTTATGTAGTTATCGATCCAGAAAAAAACAGGAATCGCGATCGGTTCAACAATTATAATGTAAACAAACGCACGTTCCGGTGTCTACCGGAAGTTTCGCCCATAATTCACGCAAAGGCTCATGGGGGCTAGGAATAAGGTGGATAAACTTATGTGTATGTGAATATGTGATTTATTTTTGTTAAAATAAATGTTAAAAATGTTCAAAGTATTTAAAAACTGCTGAGCAGGTGGAATTGAAATGTATGTCAGCCAAATCAAAGAACTTGTCATCTATCAGTAAGATTGTTGATCAATGAGAAGACTAAACATTATTATGTTACTAAAAAAATCCTACCCTACTCCATTTACCATAGTTTCATTAGGGCTTGTCTCACTAGAATAACTGGATACGTTGGCTTTGCACTGCTGCTTTTTAGCTGCTAAAAAGCAGTGCAAACACAATATAAAATAGAAATGCTGTTATTAAATCTTTGAACATGTTTTACAACATAAAACAACAAAACAAAAGATTCGAATGGGAATATGAATATGATATTTACCTTACATATCAGTTGGCCTGGAGCCTCGGACTTCCTCAGTGAGCTAACACTCGGTGCTGACATAGAGCTGTAATGTTTTCCCCGTCAGACAGTTTTTACCTGACACTGAAAACATAACATGATAAAACACCACTGCATTAAGTTCAATAACAATAGTGAAAGAAAGTGAAACATTTCTGTCAAGTTCCATTGCTAGTTAGCACTAGCATTTACTTCAGCTAACGTACTTATCTTCAAAGCTGGAGAACAAACATCGACTTTAAACTGTCCCTCCAGTAAGCTCTGACAAGCTGAGCTAGATGACTTTACCTCGCTTTATTAACGGAGATTTTCGGGAGCTCCAGCAAACACCAGGTACACTTTGAAGACTCTGCAGTCATACTAAACACAGCTCTCTCTCTACCGCCTCGCCGCACCGGAAACTCCGATGCCATCTGTGCTGTCTGCATATAGCCCATTACAGTCCGCTCCAGTTGTGCCTTCAAGATGTTTATATTCCATCCTGCCACCTGATTTCTTCTGTTCACTTCTCTGTCAGTATCACCTTCCATTTCTTCTTCACAGAAAAGTATCAACAACCAGGAAACAAATGTTTGAAGAGGTTACTTACACTGCCCCCAAGCGGCGGCCACAGGAATCGCGCTTCCATGAGCGAGGATTCCTTTGCGAGCGTGAATTAATCCAAGGCGGAACAACAGTCTCAAAAAGGCGTCGCTCCCGGGGAGATCCACAAATGCAGAATCAAACTTTCACATGCAAAACTGATGATTTATTCATAAAATGATTTTTTTTTTAAAAGAAATTACAAAAAAAAAATGTATTCAAAATAGCATGTGTGTGAAAAAATCGTGACACGAGAATCAGGTATTGTGAACTTTGAATACATCTTTATCTTTGAATTAATAAATCTTGGCATTGCAAATAAATCTTTATTTTTGAATCAATAAATCTTTTTGGAACTAATTTCTCTCCATAGAAGCAGTGCAAAACGCACGTTTGAACCGCAGAAGGAAGTAATAGGGCTTTTCCATTAGTACCTGCTTGGCCCTACTTGACTCGACTCTACGCGCCTCTACCCTGCATAGCCCCGCTCAGAGGGAGAGCATTTCCATTACAAGACAGGCCGAGTGGGGCTGTTGTGAAGCTGGGCGGTACGTTGCCAACACTGTCACTCCCCAAATAGGGACATGATGCAAGCTCAGAGAAAACAACAAGCGTTTCAATGTGTATCGGCTTTAATTACGAAGATGTCACTTTTATAATCAGACCATTCGCTCTCCAGCGATTCATAAGCTCAATATAAAACACATATCCACCACCACATTGGCCAGTAGAGTGAAGCTTTTCATGTCAACACGTTCACTGACTCACCTCTTCTTTACGTCCTTCACACGTCTGTCTAAAGTCCTGCTCTGGTCCCGATGTACAATCACAAGTCAGCTGTCCCATCTTCCTCCTCCGTCACTTTGTCCTGAAGAAGCTGCATTATAATCTCTTGCTTCAAAACTTGTGCATCGGATGTCCATCAGTGTTTACTGTGAGAAGCAGGACCCGCAGCAGCACAGGTAACCTGCATGTGCCTACGTACAAGCCCGTATGGTCTACGCACATACTCATAGAACTACTGTTTTATGTATTTAGCGGATCGTTTTTTTATGTCATTGTGCTGTTTTTTTGCTACAGAGAGTACGAAATGTAGAAGCATTTCGGTGCTATCGGCAGCTAGCTTAGCGGCGACTCACGTTAGCGTTCAGTAACAACAACAAATCAGCGGCACTTGTGTGACGCAACAGGCGACGTGCGTCTGACGTCAGGTTTAGTATCTGCTCGGCTCGACTTGGCCCTGGGGTAAAGCAGGTACTAAAAAAGTACCTGGTCGGAGTAGAGTAGAGTAGAGTAGAGTAGGGCCAAGCAGGTACTAATGGAAAAGCCCTAAAACAGTTCTCTTGAGTACAGTAGGGGATTTCCCTTAGCCAAGTTTATTTCAAATGACGACTAGATATGTCAGTCAGCCCCTCCTCGGCGCGCTATCCCCTCGCCTCCACCACAGCACCACAGACAGGAGCTAGAAACACACAGGCACAGGCACCAGAATTTTCCACTTCACCAGTCCAAACGACAAAACTATGGAAGCCCGTTTCCGCCAGTGAAAAAAAAAGTCATTTTTCATTTTAGGCTGAGGCAGTGAAAACCTCATAAGAATGAACTAAACAAAAAATGAACCTGCCCGGCAAGATGTTAGCATTTTTGAAAAAAAAAAAATATATATATTGTAACAGGCCGCAATGGTTAGAGCAGCGTTTGCACAGATAACCAGCATAAGCAGGATGAATGAAGCCATGGGCCGTAACGGGCAGATACCCATCGGGAAGCTGTTGCTCAAGGGGTCAGCCCTCTCTGTGGACAGCCCTTTCTATCGACATGCCGTAACTCCGAAAGTCTTTATTTTTAAATCCCACTGTTCCGACAACCCTGTCCTCCGAATTTATTGGTGCCACACCTCCGACACACACTCAGACAGTGAACGTCATAATGACCAATAGGCCTGTGTTGTTGCATTAAGTGGGCTAAAAATGATACTTTTGTTTCTCCGTTACAAAGCGTCCTTCATTCACGTTGCTTTTCTGACAGGCTGCTCCCGGTAAGACAGAGAAGTATTTTTTGGACAGACGTAGAGACGGAATATTTTCCAAACTTTATCCTCTGCTTTAACACTCTCCAAACGGCCAGAGCAATGTTTATTAAATGCACAGCGTTTTTAAGCATTTACTAATGCAGTCTTTATAAATGATTTATAAGGATTTTTAAAGCATTTATTAAGGTTAACTCTTTTTTTTTTTTTCATTTTCTACCGCTTAATCCTGTTAGGGGTCGCAGGTGACTGGAGCCTATCCCAGTAACTTTGGGCCTTAGGCGGGGGAACACCCTGGACAGTGGCCAACTCGTCGCAGGGTTAGACAGACAAACATTCACTCTCTCATTCACTCACTCACAGGGAAATTTACAGTGATGCCGAATTAACCTAAACATGCATGTTTTTGGAGGTGGGAGGAAACCGGAGAAAACCCACGGTGACACGGGGAGAACATGCAAACTCCACCCAGAGAGATCGTGAGATGTTGATATGGTCCGACCCGGGAGTCGACCCACGACCTCCTTATTGGGAAGCAGAGCTCTAACCACTTGGCTACCGTGCACCCCTAAGGTTAACTCATTTTTTATAAATGTTTTTTATTAATTAATTAATTAATGCTTTGTTAAGGCTTAATAGTGTGCAGTTAATAAAAGTGTTACCCATACGACATAGAAATCTTAGTTACCTAATGTAACTGTAGTTCTATGAGTATGTGCGTAGCCCTCTACCTTCAGGCCCATCAGCCCTGGCCTCTCTTAGCTGAGTGTTAAGAGGGTCCCAGAATGGCGTCGCATGGCTTATATAGGGGTCTAGGAGCCCCCTCACATGATTGGAGCAGGTGGATATTTTTTTCTCAGGGCTAGGCGGAGCCTAGGAGTTTATTAGCCAATAGCGAAGCCCGTAGAGGGCTACGCACATACTCATAGAACTACAGTTACATTAGGTAACTACGATTTTTGTTTGTTTCCCCTGAAGTGGTCTTCCTCTGCGATGTGGCACTGGTGCTGTGGAAACACAGGCGGGGTCAGGTTTATGACACATAAAACCACACAAAACAAATCTGTTCCTTGACTTATCGTTTCAGCTGCGTCGAACGAGCCCCTATCCTCGCCTGTGTGTGGAGCACCGTGGCCCGTGTACACCCAGAGCCCGTCTCCCCCTGTCTGGAAGTTTTCATCCAAGCTTCTCGCTTGTCCCCACACAACCAACGTGTGCGCAGCTTGTGGCTTCACCGAGGCTGCCAAGACTGCGCAAGGAACTGCGCGGAGCACAACTTATTTTTTCGACTTTTTTTCGTCATGTTAGTGTGTGTAAAGTCAGAGGCGGTTCTGGCCTGCATGACTCCCTGGCGAACAAGCTCCTCTGGCGCCCCCCCAAACCCCCCTAGCCCGCCACCGAGGCCGTTGGAATGCCGCTTGTGGCTTTAATTATTTTTACAATTATTGTATATCCACATCTGTCAAAAGTGGTAACAATCTGTCAGTAATATGAGATTTTTAATAAATCAAATTGAACTCAGCAGCATTACATAGGCCTAGTAGTGTCTGGGCCTTCTTCTTGATATTAAAATGGAGAATTAGTGTGCAAGCCAGGCAGGCTAAATAATAATTATGACAGTTGGGCAAAAGTCATTATACCTTTATCCTTTTTTCTCTTATTCTTCTTTTTTTTTTAAACTGAGTACCTGAAGGTTTTGACCGTCTCATTGCACATGCAAATGAAAAATCTATGACTGAAGAGACGACTAGCGTTTCCACCCTCTTGTTTTTAATGCGCATTAAGAAGTATCGAATAAGTCCTGGGAGGTGGAAACGGCAAATATCACATTTAGAATCCCTAATGCGCATAAAAGTTTATACGCTCTCTAGAGGTGGATTTCGTTTTATGCGCATAATGGCTGAAGTGAATTTTGAATGCTGGAAACGCCGTTTTATTTGTTTGCATTAACTCGTGTTTATTTATTCGCATTAACTCATGACGCAAATTAAAACCCACAGGACCCTCGGGTTACATACCTGCTGCAGCGGCTCTGGAGGAGGGACTTGGGTGATAAACAAAGCCAAAATAATCCACACAGACTGAGTTGTTTTGTCCAAAATGCTGCAGACACGCAGCACCGTTACACCAGAAAAACAAAACATGTTTGCTGAGGTCCGCCAATTAAAACTAACCCGGAGAAACACAGCGCTGTTTGATCAAAAAACTCCGTGAAAGTTTATGTTTGTCCAACACTGCGGTGATTCAGAGCTCGTCCTTTCCACGGCGGAGGATTTGTGTTAAAAACAAAGACAGCAGACTTTTATTTTCACTGTTAAACAGATCCATTGCATTAATAAAGTGATAACCGGATAAAGTTTGCAGAAGACGGAGCAGTCTGCAGCTAACAACTTAATATTGAAGAATCTGCGGCTGTGAAAAAAAGTGAAACCAAACAGACTGTGCACGTGGCGCCCTCTGCAGGATCAGCGGTGTTATGACACAGCTCATGACCAAGAACTGTTTGTGAAGGGATCCGGCCGCCAGTAGAGGGTGCTGTTTCTCCTGGTATAGCTTGACCTGTTAACTGTACATTAGTTGCATGCGTCCTGCAGCGCTGATGAAGGACTTTTGATTTTTTTTTTCTCGGCAAATGCCGCCCTGGGCGGCTGCCCACCTCGCCCACCCCAAAAACCGCCACTGTGTAAAGTGATGAGGCGCAGACATGTTAGTGTGTGCGTAAACTGAGAACAATCTATTCCTCCCCAGTGCATGAAACACTGTAGGAAAAGTGTTCAGACTTACCGCTTCACCAAGGACTCACATGCCAAAAAACTTCCACGTCTGTGGCTAAAACTGTTGCCAAAAGTTATGTCCCGTGGCAGCTCCATACAGTCTATGGGCAGCTCCTTTGCGCAGTCTTGGCTGTGCGCTTGGCACCGTTTGTATCCACTGATCTCCAGCGCTCGGTGTGGCGCACAGCCTCGGTGAAGCCACAAGCTGCGCACACGTTGGTTGTGTGGGGACAAGCGAGAAGCTTGGATGAAAACTTCCAGACAGGGGGAGACGGGCTCTGGGTGTACACGGGCCACGGTGCTCCACACACAGGCGAGGATAGGGGCTCATTTGACGCAGCTCGAAGCGGTAGATCAGCTCAGCTCCTCCCCAGTCACAACGCTGTCTGGGAGCTGCTTGTAAAAGACGAGCACCAAAAACTTTCACATAGAGTTATTTTAAAAAGAGAAAAAGCACCGCGACGTCGCTGTAAGTATTGCGCGTAATCTTGAGACCGGATTAATTCAATTACATCGATCTAAACTATTGCTTTTTTCCAGCTGTGGTGCGTGCGTAAACGTGCGCCCGATTGCTTGTAATCCTGGGAATTTCTGGCTCGTGCTGTACGCACTTTTATGCAAAGCGCTCTGGTAAGCCGTTGTCTTAATCAAGTCCTTCAAATTATTTAACAATTTCATAAATCACTTCTCTCCCTTGCTAGAAATAAAGCGACGTCAGTGCCTTTTTACGCACGGGCTCCAACTAACTATTTGCCCGTGGTATCCATCTTACGCGCATGTCCAGTAAGTAATTGTGCTTTAGAAAACCAAATAAATGAACCTGCAAATGTGTTCAATATGTGCTTTTGTTTGTCACGTTGTAGCATGGCCTTTGTAGGCCTCCAGGGCTTTGGTTTGCTTTCGTGCGCATGGTGCGAGCCGCCTGTCAATTTTGGGTACGTATCTGCCCTCTCGATGCGCATGGTTCTGAACATTGGTACAGGGATTAATTTGTACTAAATTTATTCAGGGTTGGAAGCTTCGCGGGTCTTCCCCTCGGATCTCCTTTTTGGTCCCCCCGGATCCCCCGTTTAGGTGTCCTGTCGTCTTCTCCAACCATTGGCCCAGTCCTCCTGTGCCCTCCCATCCAACTGTCTCCAGCTGTGAACTCTCTCACACCCTCCGATAACCGGCCGAGTCACGCGGCCGTTACTTACAAGTAACTAGCGGTGGGGTTTGTTGATCTGGGTACGTCCTTTCCGGACATAGCCAGTGCGCGCTCCGGCCCGCGTGGAAGGCGCACTGTAGGCCGGGCTGGATCGGCGCTGATACTGGTAGGACTCTGGACAATACTTAGCTGCTGTATTGGGGTTTAGAAATGTAATCAGCACTGTGAACTTTTACGAGTGTGTGAGAATGAGAGAATGAAAAGTAGTCTACTGAAATTTTAGTATTGAAATGAAAAGTGTTTATTTATTAACTGCTTAAATAAAATGTGTATATTTTTCCATAATTTCTGTCTCCAGTCCACTTAATCACGGACCTGTGTTGACCTTGTTTAAAACTGTTCAGTGTCCCTGGCACTATAAACCAGGGTGGCGTTGTTGGACAAACATTTCCATTTACACCAATTTGGTTTTTGTTTATTTTTTTTATTTAATTAATAAGTTTATTATATTCATGCCATTTCATATACCAAAATTAAAATCAATTTATTGTGTTTAGACTTTTGCCTCTAGTGCCATACCATAATCATGTTAGATTACCGCTGATGCCCTGCAGCAGGAATTATCTGAAAACAAAATCTTTATTGAGATTGAGCTTCATCTGCCTAAATCTGTGCATTTTTCCTTTTTTTTGTTTGTATCAGTGTGTGATTCAACTCATGCTGCCTAAATGAACAGTGGCTCAGACTGGTGCAGTGTTTGTGCTTCGCTGGAACAGGAGGAAGCTCAGACAAGTCTTTTGGAGCCCTTGTGATGGTTCTGTTTGATCCAGATCTAAAGAGGGATTTTTGTTGCACTATACACGGCGATACGCGCACCCGCCTGTAGAACCTCCGCACAGACACAAACAGTGGAAACAAGTGAATAAAGCTCCATTGTCAGTAACTACAAGAGTTTATCTGTGAGAAAACAAAGGTTCTGCTGCAAAGTCAACATTTGTGAATAAAATTCGACCCTACAACAATTAAAGTTACATTCAGGTGGAAAAACACAAAGAAAAACACTGTCCCAAGCTTCAGGAGACAGAGTCTGTCAGACCGGTTCAGACCTGATCCAAACAGCTGCTCTCGTCCTGTTTTGAGGTTTCATTCAAAGAAGTTTCCTGTGTAAACAGGTGGAGAGCGTGTCTTTCTGCATAAAGCATGCGCATTAGGGCGTAAAGTGTGCATAAGACCTACATTTTTGTTTAAAACTGTTTTTTTCAACTTTATAAACTACAAAGTTATTACGTCATTTTGGTGAATTTTAAGTTCTAGATGTGCTTTTTAGACTGAAAACAACCGCGCTGTGGATCTGAGTAGCACATAGCTGGCTAGCCCGCGATATGTCTTTAAACTCTTACAGTGGATTACACTAAGTGCACTTGGAGCGAGTCACGCAGAACTTAGAAAGTGCTTAAAACCAATGCGTTGATTTACACCGTGCTCCGACATGTCCGACTGCGAGTGCGAGAGTCGCGCGACTCTGCGGAAAGAATCCGCATGAAGTCTATTTTTGTCGGAGACCGCAGCGGTCTGGTGCGGCTTTCATTCATTATACGAGCGTTCTCGCGGGAATCTACGTGACTCCACGTGGCTTTGGACGAACCGGACCGCAGTTGACAGCATCTGTGTAACAGGCACTTAGCAAGAAACCCGCACGTGTCCCGACCCCACTCGCCTGCAGTCTGTGTAAAATCCACGTTAGGCTAATATTTGAATTTTTCGAAAAGCCTTTAACATGGGGCAAAACTCTTCCGGAACCAGGGCGATCTTCCACTGTTGGCTCCATATAGTTCAGCTTGTGAACGTCAGTCCTGTCTCGGTCTCAGCAAATCACATTTATGTACATAATATAGGCTAGTATTGAAGCAGTACACATGTGCACCCAACCGAACGTGCTGTACCGAATGATTCACTGCGACCATGAGGAAGATTACACCCAGGGGTTAAAGTGGGATTTGGGAGGTGGGGGAACTTTTTTTAGGTTCAGGCTCGTACGCAGATTTGAACATACCGAAGTCCAAAACGATTTGATTAAAAGTAAATATTCTTTTCTTATATTGACACTCATATTTGCTATTGGAGGTTGCAGAAGAGAGAAATTCACTGATGTGTCTTGATACTGAGCAGCTGGAATTAAGAAAGGGGGGTCTGGGGAATTTAAAAAAATTCAATGCAATATTCTGCATTTTGGTGAGTTTTTAGATGTGATATTCTTATTATGTGATGTAACTATTAGGGGTTGCACGACTAGTGAATTTTAGTAGTCGACTACTGTTAGTCACGACTTCGACTAGTCGATGATGTCATTAACAAAAACAAAGATCCAAAGGCACGATGATTTTGCCTGGGCAATTGTTAGAAACAATTTATTTATTCTGACCATATTATCAGAAAACATTAGACGTACCTAATGCCCTGTAATAAAGCTGAACGTAGGCTCTTTGATTTTACATAAAAGAAGAAAAAAAAGCTAAATAGCCTATTTGTGCGAGCCGAGGGGCGGAGGCTTCGCTGACAGCGGCTTGGATCCAGTCTGCCCACACTCACACACTGAGCTGTGGACGTTTGGTCAGTGCGTTTTGAACAGTGAAGGAAACACAAATCCACCTGAAGCCCTGGTTCCACACATCACTCATCACTCTTTTCCTTTCATCTCCTTCTCCCACAAACCGCGCTGTAAAACTTTCTAAGACCAAAGACCAGTGTGGATCCACAGACTCGGGTCCAGGCGGATGATGTGCGCTTGGAGACGGCTGGTCAGGGCGAACGTGTGTTATTGGAGTGGAGCCGGGGTTGCGCTCGGTAGTGGAGGCACAGCCTGACCGTGCGCAATGCAAGGCAGGGGTAGTCTACAGTGCGCTCCGCCGAGGCAAAGGGACAAAGCATCACGGGGAGGGAAAAACACCGCGGGGAGAAAATCAGACGCGTTGCTGACATTTATGTGTTAGAAACAAAGTTTAAAAGAGCCTTTTCTTAAGCAAACATCTGATTTAATTATTCTTCGACTACTCGACTACCTCTCAAAGTAGTCGCGGTGGACCTTTATAGTCGACTAGTCGATGCAAGCCCTACTAACTATACCATGATTAAAAACACATCAGGCAATAAAAAATAAATAAAAACAGGCAACCAGAGACCAGATTAAGGGGGCTCCAGCCCTGGATGCCCCCCATCCCACTGAGCTAAGGTACGTTGAAATTACGTCTTTTCAACGTAATTTTTGGACGTCCAATGACGGTCGGCTCAAGGTGCAGAGTTTACGCCAGATACGTCTTTTTTTCGACGTCTAAGATTGACGTTGCCAGGACGTTCGAAACAGGGCTAATTCTAGTCCAAATCAGGTCATCAACAACGTCGTTTCAACGTTAAATTTAAACTAATTTTATGCCTTTATACTAGGCTTATTGCATCACATACTACACAGAAATTAAATACAACATCATTTTATTAATCAAACAGAGAATCACAATTTCAAGCATGAATACTGACTATAGTTGTAACACATGTCCAACACATTCGATCAATGTGTAAAACCAGACTTAACAATGCACTGTGTATCTTTCTGACCACAAATAGACTTAATCAATGTTATTAAAGTTCTTTATAATTTAGATGTATTTTATACACTAAATAAATAAGTTGTATCTTTACTTTAGCAAGCTTGCAGCCACAAATAGAATATTTCTCCTGGATGAGCTCTTTGTTTCCATGTAAAAGTTGTTCCTTTAGCTGTTACTTATTTTTGTAACATTTTACCATAATACACAATTATCATGAATAACTAAGTTTCAAATGATGGTTTTAACTTTCTATTTCTACTGAATAGTGTTCACTTTTAAAATGCAGAATACTGCACAGTGCACGTTTACGTTTTTAGAGGACAGATTAGTCTACATTAATCCATGAAACACAGTGCATAGCATTATAACGAGCATCTATGTAAATTCAACATTAGCTATGATTTGATAAAAGGATACCTGACAACACATTTGCCTTATGAAATAATAGTTTCAAACTGACAAAAACTATTTTAGTTGGACTGATTTAAGACTATGATTGTTTTAAATGGGGACTCTTTCACAAAATGAAGTCAACAAAGTTATATGGAGTTTGTGTTTGACAAAAAAAAAATGAAAACAACTTCTGGAATGAAGTGAAGTAAAATGTTAAGATAAAACACAGAGCAACCAAAGGAAAAAGTCTTGAGTGTGAGTGGAGCTGAGCAGGCTGGAGGACGAAGGGCCAGAGTGATGAAGACTGCAGAGAGGCTGGATGATCCTGTGTTGGTCTTGTTCATCTGGGATGTCTGTAAAGAAAAGAGCAAATTACAAACTGTATCATTTAATTGATGACAAACTGAAAGAGTGGATGTGCTCCTCTGTTGCTGAAAGACCATTAGAAATGAGAGAACAAACCCTGCTGCACAGACAAGACAGAACGACATTTAGCCTCAATGGACTTTCATTCAGACTGAGCTAGTGACCCAAAGTTCTACCTTAAAATAACCTAAACTCAGGCTGAACTAAACCTTACTTTAGGTGTGTGAGATGCAGTTTAATTTCTAATTACAATTAATTCAAAATTAAACCGATTTGATAAATTGGCCTATTTAATCAAGTGATTGATGTACTGTAATCTATCGAAAATAATTAATGTAATTAATTACAATAAAGCATGTTAAAGACAGATTATTGTTCAAAAGTCGTACCTGGAGATGCAGAATCCTCCACTGGATAAAGTATGTTGTTTTGACTAAAACGTTGGCTTCTTTGCGATCAGCTTTAAAACAATAGAACATTTGAGAATTTATGTGAGGGAAAAAAAAGCAACATTCACATGTGCATCATTGTAGTTGAATCTCCACTGAAAAAATACCAGTAACACTTTAAAGGGGCTGTACTGTGTAAGATTGAGAGGAATTTTAATGATCACATATAGTCCACAAACATTTAAATCATATTTATTCTTTACAACATGAATACTTAAAGTGCATATGACAGGTTGCTTAAATGTTATTTTTTTAATATAATCCACTTAGAATATATTTGTAGATATGATAAATATTCGTTTTGTTCCATAAAAGTTGCCAAAAATGATAAAAAAGTTGATAAAACCATGCACTTTCTAGTGTTGTTTATCCGTTGCTAGGGCGCCCCCTGGAGCTGTGAGGATGACGTAGACGGAGGGGAACGCAGCATCAGTTCAGGCTGTTTTACATGTAAAACTAAGCATCTTTTTGATCAAATATCTGCACTGTCGCCTGGATTTGTAAAGAGCTGATTGTTATATATAGTTAAATTAGATATCAGGGTGTTATTTTGTGTGTTCACCTTTAGTTTATTTTATATAGTTTTTTGTTAAAATGGTTAATTATTGTAAGTGTGCAGACCAATAAGAGTTTGCTGAGTGGACACATTGTGTAATGCTTTCCAGACCAAAAAAAAAGGCTGTAGCTTTTTTAAATGAAGGAATAAAGAAACCCAGCCTTCCACACGTGAATACAAAGCCCAAACACAGCTTCATCTGTTAATCACATGTCAGAGGAGTGTTATACACCCGAGATATGGAGCGCGGCACAGCTCAAAGCATTTGCACTGGTCAGACGCCCTTCTGCGCTCGCCTCCCGCAAGCCCTTCTTCTATGAGCCGATCCCAGCACCTGAATACCCTGTTTGTTCACTGTCTATGTGCTCTTGATGATCAACATGGCACATGCATTTGCCAAATTATTACAGCAGCAACAACAGAGCACATCCTCCTCCAAGCTTCACATAAGAACAGCGCCTGGCGATTACGCACGTGTAACGAGCCTTTCAAGTCAAATAACTCTCACAAACAAACTTTTTACTCACCGTGGATGTCTGACGATGTAAGACGATGTCCGCTGATGTCCAGGGGAAGCTTAAAACACATGTGTCTGACAGGGACACGGGTTAATCCAGCTGTTCGTCTCCACATCAGGGCTCTGCAGATACGTTGGCTGTTCTGTTTCTTTCCGCGTTAAATCCATTGGCCCCGTCGGCCCCCGACGCATTGTCTAAATCCACAAGTTCACCTTAAATCCAGTCTGCATTTCCAGCAAAGCATTGCTTTGTTTCTGAGTCTGTGAGCCGCGTCAAAAACATGCTCCGTGCAGTAAACAGCCGCTGAAGTCTTCCTGTTGCCGCGCCGCGCTGCTGATATAAACCTATCGCTTTGAGCGCCACAAAAACAACTTTCTCTACAAAAACAGGGGCACAAAAGTTCACAATTCCCTGTCTGCGAAGTGTACGTCCGCTACTGTAACATGTGATCATAACACGAGACGCTGAGAGGAAGAGGGAAGAGGAGAAGGAGGAGCCAGCCAGCTGCACAGCTGCTGTGTGTGTCTCCCGATTCAAGTGACTCTGCTCATTTATTTAACACACATAAACACATTTCAAGCAAGTCTGTTGATAAACTACAGTGTAGCCTAAATACTGAGGGAGGTGAAAATGTCCTGGCAGGAGCAGTAAGACCAGGAAACACCGATGTTTGTAACATAAAAATACATTCAAGTCAATGGAGAATTACGAACGTTAGTCAAGTTCGTCCCTCCGCCTACGTCACCGCTCACTTACATATTCAAGGCGGAAGAGATTTTGAATTTCACAATAAAATCGTATTTTACAGCTAAACAATAAATATTAATGTGAAACAAAGACTAATATTTTGGTAAGCATTGCTGTTGCTATGGTTTCCTGAAAATGGTAGCTAATCTGTCATATGGGCTTTAAGAGAGCACTGTTAACCAATCCACATCAGTGATACATTTATACTTATTTGAAATGTTTTATTACGGGCTGGAAAGTGGATTATTGACGCTAGATGGCATCATGCTTAATAGGCAAAATGCATGTGAAAGGCTCCCTCTAGTGTTCAAAAGTTGAAATCACTTTGTTTGTTTGTTTTTCTTACACAGTGCCCCTTTAAAGTACCGCCCGCCAGTTAATAGGTAACTACAGGGATACTTACTGGTACTTCTGGTGTTAGTACCAGTGGTACTTACTGGTAACTACAGTGGTACTTGTAGTGGTACTTAGAGTCACAAGTACTGGTAACTAAAGTGACAGTTACAGGCAAGTTAAGTATTAATTATAGTGATAGTTACTGGTAATTACTGGTACTTTTGTGGTACTCTTGGAGTGATAATTAGGAATTATGGTGGCATCATTTGTACTAATTAGTGGTACTTATACGGGTACCTCTAGTGATACTTAATTGTGTACTTGGTGGTTCTATTTGTGATGCTACACAAACAAGGTAAAGACTGTTATGAAACAAGTTTATTACTGCAAATATTGTGTATAACACAGATTATGATAAAAAATCAAACACTGGGCAATCTAATACAAAGAGACACCTCTTTATTATGCTCACAGCCACAACAGATATGAAACACATATTAACAATTTACAAAATGTTTATCGACAAACCCCAAAACATATTTACATACTACAGCTGGTTAAGCTTTAAACAGTACTTACTGGTAAATAATGTATTGAGCACTAGCTAAATTACAGTAAAAGTTGGTAGTAGTTAAAAAAACATTGACAGCGGGTGTTCTTGTACAGTTTAATACAGTGGTACTTCTGCAGATGGCGCTGACGCTCTGCTCACTGTTAGAGAAGGAACCCGGAAGTGACTGTTTGTTGCTGTTGTTAGCCACCGTTAGCTTCATTAGCCTCGTCGTTCTGGGTTGAGTTTTACCCGTTTCCTTGTGGATTTGTCCGGTAAACTCATGATGGCAGTGAGCGCCTGTCATCTGGAGTCGGACGCCTTCCTGGTGTGCATGAGCCACGCACTCAGCACCGAGAAAGAGGAGGTACGTGAGCGGGGACAGGAGCGGGAGGCAGAGGACAGAGCCAGAGGGACCGGGGGAGAGGAGCGAGAGTCCAGCGGGAGGCAGAGGAAAGAGGGACCGGGGGAGAGGAGCGAGAGTCCAGCGGGAGGCAGAGGAAAGAGAGACCGGGGGAGAGGAGCGAGAGTCCGGCGGGAGGCAGAGGAAAGAGGGACCGGGGGAGAGGAGCGAGAGTCCGGCGGGAGGCAGAGGAAAGAGGGACCGGGGGAGAGGAGCGAGAGTCCGGCGGGAGGCAGAGGACAGAGGGACCGGGGGAGAGGAGCGAGAGTCCAGCGGGAGGCAGAGGAAAGAGGGACCGGGGGAGAGGAGCCTGAGGGACAGGACAGAGGGACAGTAGTGCGTTAAATAACCTGTCTGCGAGCGGAAATGCTCCTGACGTGAAATATATGAATCTGAACAAACTCAAGAGACAAGAGAACTAATCCTCTTGGAATCAGCCCAAAACACCATGGCCGCGGTCTTGCTCTGTCTTAGTATGAAGGTTAATTTGTCTTTTTATTTCTGAAACTTTTTTTGAACACTGAATTTTTGAAACTGATTTTTTTTTACCATTTGAATATTTTTTAAACATCGAATCAGGTGAAAAAATTCAGTGTAAAAAATGACAATGCTTAAAAATTCAATGTATAAAAATACAAAGCCTAAAAATTCATTGTTACAAAATACACTGTCCTAATATTGACTGCATTAATATACAATTCTTTAAAATTCAACAAGTTCAAATACAGTTGCTGTGTTTTGAAATTCAGTGTAAAAAAATTCAGTGTCTGAAAATTCGCTGCTGCGTTTGTGTGTAAATCCAGACCAGAGCAATCGAGCCCCGAGCTCTCCAGAGCAGTTTAGTGGCTATTTTAAACCATTTGAGACAGAATAAAGTACTTTTATTAGCATATTTACACAGTTCAGTTTGCATTGTTCATTCATATTAATTCTTATGAATGTGAAAATAAAAATAAAAGTCGTTTCTGTTTTGAGTTAATGTGATTAGTCCACTGAGAGCTAATAGTCTTCAGACATTTCTACAGTTCTTCGCCTGTAAACTGTTCTTTGGCCCCATGCAGATATCTGTCTGTAAGTATTGTACTGCTAGAAGGTGCTGTCTTTGTCTGTAGAGTCGTTGTAGTAACTTTAAGATGTTCTGTGTGTGGAAATCGCCATGAAATATAAGACGCTAATAGCGCTAGCATGTCTATGAGATTTGCCATGTACAGGGCTCTCAACTCTCACGCAATGACCGTGTGACACACGCAATTCACCTCCTTCACACGCTCTCACGCCACACCTGGCATTTCTCACGCTGAAAAATCAGACACAATTTTTTTTAAAACCAAAATTAAATAGTCTCAAATGTATAGAGCCTAGAACGGCCGAGCAGTGCATCTGAATTTCAGATGCACTGTCTTAAAATCGCTCTCTCTCTCTCTCTCTCTCTCCTCTCTCTCTCTCTCTCTCTCTCCCTCTCTCTCTCTCTCTCTCTCTCTCTCTCTCTCTCTCTCTCTCTCTCTCTCTCTCTCTCTCTCTCTCTCTCTCTCTCTCTCTCTCTCTCCCTCGGGAAGCTGCGCGCGACTGTCAGGGCAGCGTCACATCAGAGCTATTTAACAGACAGATCGTTTCTTTGAGACGCATTTCAAACTCCCAGTGATATTTTGTGAAACTGAAGCTTCATAGTGATCCATAGTTTGTGCAAATCAGCCTTATATTTACGGAGAAAAGGCCCAAAATGTACAGTGAAAGATAACGTGTGTAAATAACAGCGGAGAAAATCGCGCAAAACGGCGCACCGCGGAAATGTTTGAAGAGGTCTTTACAACTTTTACTTTTGCCTGAATGTGACATAAAACAACACTAACCTCACAAAAGCAGCAGCTCTGGTGTTTTCCCTGCTCTGATCACACAGGACAGTCCTGTCAGGTCGAGTCACTCTGCCTGACGCTCCTAAAGCCCAGTTTTACAGGGGCGGAGCTAAGGGCATTTGGGGATTGGGCCCCCTAAATCTGGCCTCAATGGGGGGACCCTATTTGTATTTTTGTTTATTTAACTGCCTCATGTCTTTTTAATTATATAAAAATGACACCACACAACAGGATCATCACATCTAAAACTCACCAAAATACAGGAAATTGCATTGATTTTATAAAAATTCTCCAGGTAGGAGAATTCCCCCAGACCCCCCTGAATTACATCTGAACCTTGTTAGATTTAAATTTGTATTTACAGGCTTATGGGTCTGAGGGTCTAGAGTGGTTATCTATCAGGGGCGTGATTTGAAATCTTGCCTAGGGTGATAAAACAGCTAGAGCCTACACGGTTACATTTTTATTTGTCAGAGGGCTGGTCCATTAAAATTTTTCCCGGGCTGAAAATGAGTCCCACTAAGGCCCTGGACACTGCAGATCATTTCATTCACTGTCCCAGGACACAGGACACGTAAAAGAGATACTAAGTGTAAGTTCAGACGTCCTGATCCATGTTTGTAAAGTCTGTGGAGTTTTAGAGCCTCTACAGCCCCAGCTCCACTGTCAATGCTGCATAAAGGCTGACTCTTGTTTCCACGGTCTCCGGTGGGAAGTGCAGGGCCGTTTGAAAGGGATTTAAGGACCTTTAAAGGGGGTGTGGGGGCTCAGCAGCTAACATGAAAAACTTCTAATTAATATTACAATGTTATAATACTTTCATGTTTCTGACATTTTTATGTCTTTGTTACACCAAATAGATAATTAAAAAAACAGACTTGTATTGCCACAAAATGGACTGTTATTTGCCCGGGAGGAGGAGGGCCCACGCTTGTTTGTTTTGATTAAAAAAAAGTGTTGTTTTTTTCATAGTATGCCATAAAAAGTATTTATCAACATTTTGGATTTCTCAAACTGTGGTTTTACTTTCTAATTCTACTGAAATGTGTGGATGACTTTTCACCTCCAGAAAGTTAAAGTAAATTATGGTGTCGGAGCATGCACAGCAGATCCAACATCCTGATCCATATCCTGAATAGAAAAAACAATATAACAAACACAAGTGTCTGCACAAAAGCTTTAGGCAGAACTGTTGTTGGAGGAGCCTATGTGCATTGTCCACTGTGAAGTATCAGCAGCTCACAGACTGAGGCAGCTCTAAAGCCAGCAGAGGTAGAGCTGGAGGCTGCAGTCTCAGGACCTGCAGTTTGAACATCTGCAAAACCAGGAGCTGCAGTCTGAAGCCCCCTCACTGACATGTCTCTCACTGAGCAGGACAGAGCAAAGAGTATTAGGACTCCACTGTGAACCATTGACACAGGATTTGGACATGTGAAGGCCTAAAAGTAGAAATTTCAAGGTGAAATTCTCTAACAAACAGCTGACTTTGTGCCAGTGTAAACCTGCTAGAAAATAGGATCTGTTAGTTAAAAACACTTCAGATTGCAGGAAACTACATATATTTTGACCAAAATCTTCGGGGGAACTCCCAGACTCGACCACACAGGGCCACATGAACAGAAGGCCTAATTGCCATTTATCTTTTATTCACTTGGTTGTTTGACCACCTGTTTTATTTTTTATTTTTATAAATAAGCTCAACAGAGTAATTGAAAGTGTTATCCAATACGACAATTTTAGTCTCACTTTTTTCAGCCACTTGAAGCCTGTAAAATGTCTCAAAATGCACCAAAATGTGTCTGTTTTTTCAAAAATCTCTGGGGGAGGACCCCAGACCCCCCGCTCATTCTTTTCACCATGTACGACATGGTTTCCACACTGATGAAATACGTCTGATGCCCATCAACCACTGAATAACAGACTTCCAATTAGGTCGCTGCTTTACAAATTCTCCATGTAGATTTCAGAGCCTCACTCTACCCCAGAACCTACGAATGATTTGCACCCTCACAAAAATCTCACTCCAAGCCAAAATCAAAATTTGAGAGCCCTGGCCATGTAGAGTAGCATAAAGCTAACGGCAAACTTTCCTGTGCATTTATTACATATTTCAGGCTACTATTCATTGTTTTATCCTGCTCTGCACAGTGTAAGTTCAAATGAATATGTAAACATAATTGTAATATGCATCTGTATTTTTAAATGTTATAGTTTTGCACAGAGGTTACACTAGACTTTTTTTATGCCGGTCACTTTGACCGGCGGGGTCTGGAAATTCCGGTCAATTAGGAGAACAACCGGTCACATATTATTGTCTTATGCAAACAACAGCACGTGAATTTTGGCAGTAACCTACGTGCTTTCGCCTGCATAACAGTATCTATTTTAAAGCGAAAATTGGTCGTTGTTAATGAGGTGTCTTTAACTTTTACTTATCATAATGATGACACGCGCTTTGATTCGCGCCCGTCTGCGGACTGAACCAGAGCATTAGTCCGCGTGATCCCCGTGTGTTTGAGCCAGGAGCCCGGGACAACGCACGCGCTGGACCCAGGCCAAGACCAACCCCCGTGTGTCTGAGACGAAAGCCCAGAGCGCATCGGGACCACGCAGCCCACTTTTAAACCGGAGATTTCTGAGTTCAGCGCGAGGTTTTAATGATAGGCTTCACGTGTAAAGTGTTGTACCTGTTTGTCTCCAGCGGCAACTCGTCTGTTTCACTGACGCTGATCAGCAAATCTTCAAGAGAGACGCGTGCCTTCCCCCGTCTGCCTCTATAGGCCTACTTTCTCTTTTTTTTCTCCACTTCATAAACGACGCACTTTCATTACATGCACCAATTCTCTTCACTTGGCGTATTAAGCCACTGTATTCACACGCGAGTAAAACATTTTGTTTTGAGCTGAGAATAAAAAAAAGCAGGTCTACGCAGCACTACGAGCACGCGCTCGTTTCTCTGAGCACCTGTCAATCATCTGCGAGCAGCGCCAGGGTCACGTGTGGCTATCAGCGCGAGCCTGTTTAGTTTCTGAACCCGAGCAGCGCCAGCACTGACCACAGAACAAACTAATGTGGAATTATCATGAAATAGTCTACAGTAAATCATGTATTATTCCTCATTTTTCTTCGACTTTTTATTTTTTCGCCTATTATTTCTGCCGGTCAAGCTGACCGGGGACGTCTATTTTTTCCGGTCAACGGCACATTTTACCGGCCAAAGACCGGCAGGTGCCGGCTAACGTAATCTCTGGTTTTGCAAAAATGTAAACTTCCAAAAGAGCAAGAGGCTTCCCTGGGTGTTTATTGGAGGATCAGTTTGTATCTGTAAAGCTAGTTCCTAAACACTAATGAAGGCAGAAAACTGTTGTTTCATCTCATATGCAAAGTAACACAAAGAATGACGTGTGTGTGAGTGTTGTGGTCGACTCTCATTGTTCTATTAGAGGCTAAACTGTAAATATCAACTGGATGTCAGTGAGAGGAGAAGAAGGAGGAGAGGAGAGCGCTCCTGGAGTCTGAGAACAGCCAGGCAGCCTCAGCTCAAACAGACTCACAGTGAAAGGACAGATCTGTCTTTGTACAAAGTCTTGTTTATTAATGCTAGCGCTATTAGCGTCTTATATTTCATGGCGATTTCCACACACAGAACATCTTAAAGTTACTACAACGACTCTACAGACAAAGACAGCACCTTCTAGCAGTACAATACTTACAGACAGATATCTGCATGGGGCCAAAGAACAGTTTACAGGCGAAGAACTGTAGAAATGTCTGAAGACTATTAGCTCTCAGTGGACTAATCACATTAACTCAAAACAGAAACGACTTTTATTTTTATTTTCACATTCATAAGAATTAATATGAATGAACAATGCAAACTGAACTGTGTAAATATGCTAATAAAAGTACTTTATTCTGTCTCAAATGGTTTAAAATAGCCACTAAACTGCTCTGGAGAGCTCGGGGCTCGATTGCTCTGGTCTGGATTTACACACAAACGCAGCAGCGAATTTTCAGACACTGAATTTTTTTACACTGAATTTCAAAACACAGCAACTGTATTTGAACTTGTTGAATTTTAAAGAATTGTATATTAATGCAGTCAATATTAGGACAGTGTATTTTGTAACAATGAATTTTTAGGCATTGTATTTTTATACACTGAATTCAAAAGCATTGTATTTTCATACACTGAATTCAAAAGCATTGTATTTTTATACACTGAATTCAAAAGCATTGTATTTTCATACACTGAATTCAAAAGCATTGTATTTTTATACACTGAATTCAAAAGCATTGTATTTTTATACACTGAATTCAAAAGCATTGTATTTTCATACACTGAATTCAAAAGCATTGTATTTTTATACACTGAATTTAAAAGCATTGTATTTTTTTACACTGAATTTTTTCACCTGATTCGATGTTTAAAAAATATTCAAATGGTAAAAAAAAACAGTTACAAAAATTCAGTGTTCAAAAAAGTTTCAGAAATAAAAAGACAAATTAACCTTCATAGTCTTAGCGCCTGGTCTTAGTTATTCCTCTGTTGGCCTCTAGTGCGCTCTCTCCTAGAGCTACGCTGTGAGTGCAGCAGGTGTGGTGCCACCAACTGCAGAACTGATAAGCCCCGCCTCTTCATTTTAAAACGTTACTGTAAAAAGCAACAGATTTTTAAAAACAATTTTTATTGTTGGAAAGTGGCTTTGGGACAGTATTGAACCATATATGCTTCACTTTGAGTTTTAATCTTTTGAAATATATACCAAGTAAACACAGACAAGTGGGAGGGGATAGGTGGTAGGTGAGATTGGAGATTTCTGAGCACTTGAGCTCCAGCTGAAAAACAATACAAGATTACTCAAACATGCAGGAATCAATTCAAATATAACTTTTAGTAAACTAATGATGAAGGGAAGGCCTTCATAACAAGGTTAAAAACTTAGAAAATTAAAGGTCCCCTTTAAAGGGGCACTATGTAAGAAAAACAAACAAACAAAGTGATTTCCACTTTTGAACACTAGAGGGAGCCTTTCACATGCATTTTGCCTATTAAGCATGCTGCCATCTAGCGTCAATGATCCATATTCCGGCCTGTAATAAAACATTTCAAATACGTATAAATGTATCACAGTTGATGTGGATTGGTTAACAGTGCTCTCTTAAGTATTCATGTTGTAAAGAATAAATATGATTTAAATGTTTGTGGACTATATGTGATCATTAAAATTCCTCTCAATCTTACACAGTACAGCCCCTTTAATTCACTTCAGTAGTACAGGACTATCAATAACAATGTGTAAAGTCACTCATAAGAGGCTAACACTAAATGTGACCTAAATAAACCTAAATTTAAATCACTAAAGCCAGACAGAGTTTTTTTTAACATCTGCTCCTAATACAAAAGTATTTTTCTATTTCTAATATCGGCAGTCATATCGGTTATCGGCACCCCCAGCCTCCTCTATATCGGAATCGGTTCCAAAAAGCCATATCGGTCGGGCCCTAATTATAACAAGGACACGCCGCTGCTTTTTTTCATAAACTTTTCACGCACGGATCAAGATTCTGAGGTAAATCTTATCACAAGCATCGGATCATTTTATTATAACTTTAGGTCGACAAAACATAATGTTGTTAAAGGGAAAACATAAACTTATTGAAGCCAAGTCTGACTAAAGTGAATCCATTTTATTTTACAAATATATTGCCTAATTCAATAACTGCATTTAACGTGGCTTTTTTAACTAAATAACTGACCAAATTAGAGTTAACAAAATATATACATTTATTATTATTATTGTTATTATTATTATTATTATTATTATTATTATTATTATTATTATTTCTTTATATTTTCCTGTGAACTTCTTGCACTGCTCCACTGTCATGTTGTGCAGATTCACTGATTGAACTGGCATCAGACTAGGCAGAGCAGCCGTGCCACGTGCTGGAGCTGCTCTCTGGAGCTCATAGCGGTCAACACGTAGAACATCTCTTTGCGCCTTGTGTCAAGACATACGCCAGGGGGAAATCGGGCAGCATGTCTTCTTGTTAACTTTGTGCTCTCCATTCGCGTCGCTCCAGTTAAAAGAAAACCATCTGGAGCGAGAGCAGCAGCATGTCTCTGCTGTGGTCAGTGGCTCATCAGGACAGGACACACACACACGCACACACGCGTGCCTTTAGGAGGACGAACCTTCTGTACACAGACCAATAGTTCTCAAAGTACCACTTTTGAAATGCCACAGGACGTTTCCTGGTCTGGAGGATAAAAACTGCACTGCCATAGGAGGTTTAACTAAGAATTAGCTCAAGGAAAACAACAAAAAACAACAACAACTTGGAATTTGGTCAATTTAAAAGCTTTATTTGGACATGATTATTATTTAATTTGAATCCTGAAATCTTGTCTTTCAGCACTTGAAAGAGTCTTTGGAGTCTGTGGTTAAGCAAACGATTATTTCAAAATGAAATGAGTTGATCATTTTTAGATGCATTGCTACTCTGAACCCTCTTTTCTTCTGATTCTGCATTTCTTGTCTGATCTGTTGCTCTTCAGGTGATGGGGCTGTGCATTGGCGAGCTGGAGCCCAGTCGAGTAGTCCATGTCCATTCTGTGATCATCCTGAGACGTTCGGACAAACGAAAGGACCGTGTGGAGATCTCCCCAGAGCAGCTGTCTGCGGCCAGCACAGAGGCCGAGCGGCTGGCTGACAGCACCGGACGACCCATGAGAGTGGTGGGCTGGTACCACTCCCACCCCCACATCACCGTGTGGCCCTCACATGTGGACGTGCGCACACAGGTACTGCTGCTCACCAGGAGTTTGAGTGATTATTTTCTACTATACTATACCATACTACAGTGGTTCAAAACCTTTTCTTTGAAGCCCCCTTGACTGAACGGGAGACTTGTCGAGCCCCCCTGTTTAAACCAGTGGCCCCTAAATTGTAATTGTATGATGAAAATTAGAATTAAAAACATTTATTTCACCAAATAAACAACTATTGTGGTGTTTTGGTGCTTAGATTTGTGTTTTTACTAATAAAGTTTCACTTATAACTACTTTTAGAACTTGACCCTTTGACCAGACAAAGATCTGGGGACCCCTGGAATCTCAGGCACCCCACCTAGGGGCCATACTATACCATATCCATATATGAGGCTCGGTAACGTGACATCATACATCAACAGAATTTCAGTTGGTCCAATGTTAAACCAATGGAAATTTTAAAGTGCTAAATACCAAAATAGTGTTAATTAAATTATATTCTGACACTACAGTCATAGATAAATTTACCAGTACTGACCTAGCGGTTTATTGGGCAGTTCTACGGCTGTTTTGTTTACTTTTTTAATCGTTTTGTCTAATGTATTCCTATAGAAGTTCTGCTAAACCAGGGGTGGCGAACCCGAGGCTCGTGAGCCGCATGCGGCTCTTGGCCAGTCAGAGTGCGGCTCTTTGGCTCATCCAGAAACATTTGCGCCTCCACGCGCTCTCTCTTTCCCTCTCGCTGACATGAGGGAGAGAGAGCCGCATGTGCGTAAAGCTGCTGTACTGTAACCTGGCTGATCCCGCCTAATGAAGCTAAAACGTAGAAATCCGAGTTTTGTGAGTGTTTTGAAGTCCACAGCGACACTCGACTCCTCACAAGCTTTCAGACACTTTTTATTTCATGAAGATAGACCTCAGATTCACGGATTTATGATTGTTTTCACCTTTAGTGAAAAATGTCATTAATTTCAATGGAGCAGCGCAGTGTTTAGACAGGACCATGCGAAATATTTCATTCTCTGTCCCAGAACACAGGAGATGTAAAAGTGATACTAAACATGAGTTCAGACGTCCTGATCCAAGTGTGTGAAGTTTGTGTTGTTTTTAGAGCTTCACTGTCACTGCTGCGTCTGTGCCTCCAGGTCTGCGCTGGGAAGAGCAGGGCCGGTTTAAAGGAAAATAAGGACCTTTAAACGGGGGGCTCATCTAACATGAAAAAAATTTAAACTGATATTAGAATTTGATAATAATTATATTGTTAATAAACTGACTCATGTCTCTTTTAATTATAGTAAAATTACATCACATAATAAGAATATCACATCTAAAACTCAACAAAAAGCAGGAAATTGCACAGAATTTTAAAAAATTCTCCTGGGGGAGAATTCCCCCAACCCCTTAATAACATCAACACCATGTTCTATTAAAAAAATATCTTTAATAAAGGGCTGACAGTGTCTGTGTCTAAATGTAATTCAATCAAAATTTATTTCGCCCCCTGGTGGTGGCAGTAGGTCGATTCATGGTGCAGCTGAAAATTTCGGCGCTTGGTCTCTGACCAGTTCGCCACCCCTGGACTAATATTACAACAAACATGGTGGATTGGCCATTATTTCCATGGTAACCACAGATGCTTCCCGAACCTAATTATACTATACCATACCATACTATAATAAATATACCATACCATACTATAATAAATATACTATACCAGTGATTCCCAAAGTGGGGTCCGGGGCCCCCTGGGGGCCTCAGGGGCTCTGCAGGGGGGCCTCAGAAGGTTGTCCACACAATGGAGTATGGCAGAAACTAACTTTGTATTCTTAGTTTGATTAATTGGCCACTAGGGGTGTAACGATACGTTTTTAGAACGATACAATACATTTCGATATGAGATACGATTACAAAACAATTTTAGGGTTTTTGGGAACGATACGATTCGGAACAATACAGCAGTTTTAAAACGATATTTCGATACAGTTTGATAACTTACGACATAAATAAAATCATTACCAAGATTTTGCATTAAATCAAAAACTCAATAACAAAGAATAAAATGATAAGGGTATAAGGGTAATAAATATATTCAGCTTAAAGGGCACTATGTAAGAAAACAAACAAACAAAGTGATTTCCACATTTGAACACCAAAGGGAGCCTTTCACATGCATTTTGCCTATTAAGCATGATGCCATCTAGCGTCAATAATCCACATTCCGGCCCGTAATAAAACATTTCAAATACGTATAAATGTATCACTGATGTGGAGTGGTTAACAGTGCTCTCTTAAGTATTCATGTTGTAAAGAATAAATATGATTTAAATGTTTGTGGACTATATGTGATCGTTAAAATTCCTCTCAATCTTACACAGTACAGCCCCTTTAATACCACAATTATTTTTCTTTGCACATAAAAAAACTATTCCCCTTTATACACAAGTTTTGTATCAAAAATAAAATAAGTGATTCACATGTCACCATCTTATTGAATCATTTTCACACAGATGCAGGTAGTGAGATGGGAGTCTGTGAACTTATTGTATCTTTGTGACTTAAAATTAAATATTAAATCCACAAACATCTGCAGGCACAGAGTTTGTCCCAAAGCAGGTTGACGTCGCGTCTCAAGTACCACATACAGAATGTCAAAAAAAAAAAAAGCAGCCGAGCCATAGGCCTACACAAATGCACGGGTCTGTTTTATAAACTGAGTGTGGCGTCGCCACACTGTGGCAGCTGGGTGTGCGTTTGCAGCTCGTCTGGTTCTTTTCAAGCTCGAGTCATTTCGCAGCGTTACCTCCACGGCTTTGTCCCTCGTAACGTTGCTTCCGCTGTCCGCGCTCTCTCTCGTCCATGTGCACCGGGACCTGTGACCGCGGATGGTTTGGAATACAGCGCTGTCTGTCTCCTCCGCTGGGCAGTACAGCGGCGTTGCCCCGGGAGTAGATTCCATGTGAAACAAGAGCTGCAGGCGCTTGATGATGACGCAGCGCAGAAAACTAGCGTATTAAAGCACATTTAATGAAACGTTTATGTGAAAAACACACAACTAAGAATGCCGTTTGTCTGCATGGTTTATGTTTCGCCATATATCTAAATAAACCGATTCTTTGGGCTTAGATTCGAAGCGATTCAAAGTTGCATCGATGTGTGGCTGGGATTGAGGATAACTAGTAGAACGCCGATCGTAGCGCAGTGGTCCCCAACCTTTTTTCTTGTAAGGACCGGTAAAGTCACAATTTTCTTTTCCAGGGACCGGTCAAGGTTTGGTAGTGCCAAATAACAACAACGTAAAATGCTTACGACTGATTATTGTGTCTATTTTTAGCTCCTATTGCTTGAATTTGATGTTTTTTTGGTTAAGTTCCACAATATTTTTATAGTAAAGCCCAAGGAAGCATGAGAAACTATAAAATAAAAAAAATAAAATACATTTTGGAAGATCCTTTGGGGCCCAGTAGCAGATGGCCCGCGGACCGGTTTTGGGCCCCGGACCGGTGGTTGGGGACCCCTGATGTAGCGGATCGTTAGGGCCATGTATCGATACTTCCAATATTTAGGTGAATTAGTCCATGGGCCAGAGGCCAGATTTTGCCAAACGGGGCTCACCAGGGTGGCAAGGGCTATCATACATTTTTGGAAAGGACAATATCTAAGCTTTATATTTTTGCATGATAGACTTTTCTGAGCTTTAACGATAACATAAATATCCACCTTTGAAGTTTACAAACCACATGTTAAAAAATGCACTTTTGACACTGGTCCATTTTATAGTTTAGGCCAAGTACCGCCCATCAGATAATGATTAAACTATTATGTTTGGTATCATTTTGAAGAAAACAATCTTGTCTTTCATGTAGGAACATTTGTTGTCCTCTCTGATAATTACTATGGCAACAACAGCTTTTCAAACTGTCTCATAAGGACAATCTTTTTTACCATTTTTTCTGTACTGTTTTGCTACGTTTCTTGCTGAAATCCCTAGAAACATGATAGACACGTAAATGTTAGGGATGGGACGAGATCTCGTGCCGCGAGATCTCGCGAGATCAAACTGTCACGATACTGTGCGCACACGTACTGACCTGTCTCGTGAGATTTTTCCATGGTCATGAAATTAAGTTTCGTATCTTTGAGCAGCTGTAGCAAATATTCTCCTCCACACACAGACTTGTAGCGGACTTATTCTGACAGAAAACAGTCTAAACTCTGTCTCAGTTTTTATTTCGTAAAGATAGGACCAATATTGACAGAGATAATTAGTCCTAAACATTGTAAAAGTTAGCGCGAAAAATATATAATCGTAAATATACGCAAAAATATCGTCAAATATACGCGCGGACATCGCGGGAACAGCGCAGTGTTTTTCACACTTAAACATAGTTTAAAATAGATCCACAAAGAGATATTTTGGCCTCTGTCATGTAAAAAGTAGGAAAGTCTCCTCATCTGTGTTCATCATTCATTCATCATGTTCAGTGTGAATCTACAATGTTCATATTTATGAAAATGAAGAAAACTCTTTGAGAAGGTGTGTCTAAACCTTTGGTCTGTAGTTTAGATTAGGGCTGGGCAATCTGGGAAAAAATATAATCACAATTTTTTTCTCACATTGATCGATCTCGATTTTCGATAAGATTTTGGTTAACCTTTTCAAAAAACAAATGAATATTGCCATTCATGAACATAAACAAAACAAAAACTTCTAATATGTTCCATTTATTAGATTTTAAAAAAGCTATAAAACCACACATTTTTACTGACAAAAGAGTAGTTTTCGATCTTTCGATTCAAAACCCACCACCAAATAATTGATGATTTGTTTTGGTTCAATCTCAATCTCTCAATTTTTCAATTAATGGCCCAGCCCAAGTTTAGATCAGTGCTTCACATAGACATGAGTAGACGCGCAATCAGCAGCTCTGCTCTGTTGCTACAACCCGAACAGCGCGACGCCATATTCCTCCGGTAAAAGTGATGACGCAAATCAACTGAACATGTAACACATACAATGTAGTTAATATGACAGCCCTTCCCCCGCCTGGTGTGCTCCGTAAATTTAATAAACGCTTGAGAGTGATTCCGAGCAAATCTGCAACCCGACCCGGCACTCTCCTCGTGCACTGTGGCAGCTGGCGTTCTATCCTGGACTGAGTTCGGCATGGCTCAATGATTAATCCAAATAAGAATGCCCGATGGATTGATTCTGAGCGGTGAGTGAAGCCTATGTTAAGTTTTGACAGATTATGAAGTTAGAACTTGCCGCTCACTAGTTTTCTCTTTTCCGTTCCTGCTGTGCTGTACAGTTGCAGTGGCCTGATCCGAGTCGTTTCAGTGTGGCTCAATATGCACGATTTCTGTTCCTAATTGATCTGATTCAGCGGTGAGTCATGCTACAGTTGATATTAATGCATGCATATTTCACCGACTATAAAAATGTTATGTTTGGTTTAATATTTGAGCGGAAAATACTTCCGACGTGTTGCGTATTGAACTCCGCTATGGAGGCTGGTATTTGAATACGTATCTAATGTTAAACACAATGGGCCAACTGAATGAATGAAAGAATATTTACACACAAATGTGATATGTTTATTAGAGTTTGGCGGGTGTATTTTGCCGATAAATGCCTGTTATTTAGTGTTCAGCCCATTGTTTATGGTTAATGATGTTGAAATGAGCTTATAGCTCCGAGATTGATTGCGCAATAAGAGATAGGCCTAATTGAATTTTGATTCTCACCTTTGATGGTGTTTATGAACAATTATTTGAAACACATGTTACTGGGAACTGATTTTTTGTTTCTGACCTTGTTTTCAGGTCAGGTTTTTGTTGACCCTATGGACTCTTCTATTAATACTGATGGCGAGCTGGTAGGAAAAACCTGAACTTTTTTTTCACTTTAATGAACTGTTTTGGAACCGGGATTTCTGCGTTTACATCCAAAAGGATTAATGAACTCTGCCTCAACAAAAGTCAAAAAGACTAAAATTAAACTCTGCAGGAATAACATCACACAAAGACTAAACACTGAACTCTTTGGAAAAAAAGTCAAACGTTGACACAAGGGATTAACTCATTTTGGTCCATTTTTTTGTTATTGTTTTGGGGCAATCATAATTTCTGTTGTCATTGTTTGTATGTTGTTTTATATATGTGAGTCGCTGAATACATAATTTTCTTATCTCTATCAAAGTTGTGTTGCATTATTCATACACCCCAAGCTCCATAAACAACCAGTTCTTCTGATCGTGTGTCCATTGCCCTAATCTAAAATAGCAAAGCGTGTTAAAAACACAATGGCAGAAGTTGCACTTTTATGGATAAAACGAGCTTAAACAAGCGATTTCAGCAAAACCATGAACAAAACAGACTGATTTGTGTCTTATGAAGCTTTTTAAACAACTTTGGCAATGTGAAATATATTTCTCAAACTACTATATTCTTAGGCTGGAAATGCTCCATCACTGATGTGACAGACGCTCCTCCACAGAGAAGTGAAGCTATAGCTTTGTTTGGAGTTATTTATGTCATTCCTCTGCTTTTCTCACTAGTAACATGTTTAAGAGACGTTTGGTGGTCAGTAGAGCCTTAAAAGATGCATAAGTTCACTAGCTGTTAGCAGTTTTATACACAATTTTATCTACAATAAAATACTAAAAGGTTTGTAAACTCAACAATAACTTGTAAAAAGGCTCTGACCTTTGCTAAGGTGGTCGGTAGGTTTGTACAGCTGACACTCTGGATCTTTCATAACTTGCATTTTTTGCGGGCTAATGCTAACGGCTATAGGAAAATAAACAGTAGAACGCTCTGGACTAGCTCAAATCTTACCGGACTAGCTCAGATGCTAAGTGTTCGATAGATCAGAGTCAGACTGCGCGTCTACTAATTATATGTCTATGAGCAAAACGGACTGTTTTGTGTCTTATGAAGCTTTTTTAAACAACTTTGGCGATGTGAGATATATTTCTCAAACTACTATATTCTTAGACTGAAATGCTCCATCACCGATGCAACAGATGCTCCTCCACAGAGAAGTGAAGCTATAGCTTTGTTTGGTGTTATTTGTGTAATTTGTTTGCTTTTCTCACTAGTAACATATAAAAGTGGACGTTTGTGTCACTAGAGCCTTAAAAGATGCAAAGTTCATTAGCTGTTAGCAGTTTTATACACACTTTGTATCTACAATAAAATACTAAAAGGTTTGTAAACTCAACAATAACTTGTAAAAAGGCTCTGACCTTTGCTAAACGTGGTCGGTAGGTTTGTACCAGCTGACACGCTTTGGATCTTTCATAACTTGCGTTTTTTGTGGGCTAATGCTAATGGTTATAGGAAAATAAACAGTAGAATGCTCCGGACTAGCTCAAATCTTACCGGAGATGCTAAGTGTTCGAAAGCATCAGAGTCGAACTGCGCGTCTACTAATTATATAGTAGACCTAATTATATCTTGTTTTTGTCTTCCCCTGTCTTCCCTTGTCCTTGTGTTTTACTGTAGTGTTTTAAATACGTTGATATATATATATATATATATATATATATATATATATATATATATATATATATATGAGTGCTTCAGTCACTGCAGTGATGCATTACATTTGTAAGTTAAACAATAATACAGTTACCATGGTAACTCATGCTGTCCTGACTGTTTAAATGAGAAAGAAGTTTAGTTTTGAAACTTGTATGAACAGAAGAATAACTGAGCCAAACCAAAGGAGAACAGCTTTAGTGTATTCTAGTATAATTATATTGTATTACCTGGACCTGTGCCATAGTGAGAAAACAGGACCAAAGGGACGATGCTCTGACTGACATTTGGTAAAGTGTTTTGGGAGAGATATGAGCTCGTGCAGCTGATCCAGGCTGTTGTGCTGAACCATTCAGGTTGTTTCAGCAAAAGTGACTCAGTGAATGAAAAAGAGCCAAAGCAACTGAAGAGGATCTTTGTGATTCTGATGAAACTGACTTTTCACACTTAGTCTTGAAGCCTGTCTGGACAGTTTAGGGAGAGATCTGTGCTTTTGCTGCTGAGCTGTAATGTTGTGACAAAGTGCAACATTGTTTGGCCAAATGATTTTTTAGTTTTGAGAATGTCAACTCGGTTTTAAGAAATGAGCCAAACCAATGAAGAATGAGTTCTTTTTATTTATTATAGAACGTCTTACTTTATTTGGCTTTATAGATTTTAGCTTCTAAAATCACCTCGTTTATGAATAGGACCATTTGTAACTTTGTTATTGTTTTATTTTAATCGATTTTGATATTTATTTGACCCTTTCTTTGGGAAACCAATATTTGCCAGTGCTTATCTATGGAATTGTAACTTCATAACAGAGCTCACAAATTCACTAACTCACCATACCAGCTCGCCAAAGCCTCAGAAGCTCAGCATGTTGGGTCTGGGAAGTACTTGGATGGGAGACCGGTGGAGGAACCTCAGGAGACACAGTGGATTGACAGAGGAGAAACTGTTGTTGTGTCCTTAGGCAAGACACTTCACTCACATTGCCTAGTCTGGATGTGTGTCTAGCCACGTTTCCCCCAGACAGTTTGGGTCGCTTATGTTAATGATGGTGAGTGTTTCCACTGCAGGTCCAGGCTCCAGAGGGTCTGCTACGTCACTCACACATTACACAGGCTTTCCTAAATAAATAAATAAAAAATGTACCTGAATGGCGCCAATCTGAGCGATTCACAAAAAGACGAGTAAAAATTCTGTTGTGACTCGAGGGTCAGGCTGGTACTTCTGGTTTATCGTCACTTTTTATACATTTATTGAACTTTTTTTGTAAAGTCTCTGCAATTCTATAATGCTTATTAAACGCGTTTTGTTTAAAGTTTTGAGGCTGGATTATGTTGGACACATTAAACAGGGTTTTTGCCTCGACAAACAGGAAACAGATGTCGCTAATGCACTAACTTTAAATAATTAATTATTATGATGAACAAGAGCATGAGTGCATCAAGAGGCTTTTGTAAAAATGTTAACCTACTCAGGTGCTCTTCAAGGAAAAGGCCAAAAATCAGTAGGACACAATGTCAATAAAGATAATGTGAAGGATGGAGCAAACATTCCGAGGCACTCTAAAGTAGAAAAATATATAAAAGTCTTTATTTAACCATGGACTGGTTTAATAAAGGACTTTTATATATTTATTTTATTTCATGTTCTGGAAGTGTAGATTTACAGGGAAACCACTACATTTGAGACTTTTTAGCTAATGACATGTTTGAAGCCCTCGTCTTCCAGATGCTGATGCTGTGTTTCTCTGCAGGCCATGTACCAGATGTTGGACCAGGGCTTTGTGGGGCTCATCTTCTCCTGCTTTATCGAGGACAAAAACACTCGCACAGGCCGCGTGCTCTACACCTGCTTCCAGTCCACGGCCAAAGGCTCCGAGTACGAGCGGCTGGAGATCCCCATCCACGTGCTGCCGAGGGAGGCCATCGGCAAGGTAAGCCAGGGTCCTTAACTAAAGCTGTGTCTGTGAGATATTTTTGTTCCCCTCTGAGCCTCTGAATGTCCCACATCTGTGATGTCATAGGAAGAGCTTTGAGCTCTTTTTGAAACATAAATCATCCAGACTGCTTTGGAGTGTTTCTGTAGCTGCAGCACATCAGGCAAGACTGATGATTGTTTCTTCTGTGTCATTTCCTTTGCCGCCTGGGGCTGGAAATACACGACTGTCATGGTTCTGGTGCCTGGGATTTTAAATTGGGGTTGAAGGACGCTAAAGAATCATGCAAAGACTGGGTCTGATCGCCACAATGAATGTGTCAGCTTTTTGCATCGTTTATTAACTCTGCAGGAATCCACAGTGGTTTTTTTCATGTATTTTTAGTAAGCAGCCTGTTTGTTTTCATACAGGAGACAATGTGCATCTCTGATTGGCTTATTAATCTGTCAATTATGCCCACTGAAACTCAAAGGGGAACATGATGACCAGACAATCCATTTCTCCTATATTGTCGAGATTTTCCAGGCAATACATGATATTTGTCCTTTGTCCAGCGCTGACAGTGACTCCTCTTGTCTCTCAGGCTTGTCTGGAGTCTGCAGTGGAGCTGCCCAGGATCCTGTGTCAGGAGGAGCAGGACACTTACAGGAAAATCCACGCCCTGTCCCACCTGGACCCAGTCACCCGCATCCACAACGGCTCAGTGTTCACAAAGAACCTGTGCAGCCAGATGTCAGCGGTGAGCGGACCTCTGCTGCAGTGGCTGGAGCACCGGCTCAACCACAACCAGAAGTGCATCAGTGAACTGCAGAGAGAGAGGGAGGAGCTGAGGGAGGAGCTGGACGGGCTGTGAGAGAGGGAGGAGCTGATGGAGAGAGGGAGGAGCTGAGAGAGAGGGAGGAGCTGAGGGAGAGAGGGAGGAGCTGAGAGAGAGAGGGAAGAGCTGAGGAGGAGCTGAGGAGAGGGAGGAGCTGAGAGAGAGAGGGAGGAGCTGAGGGAGAGAGGGAGGAGCTGAGGGAGAGAGGGAGGAGTGAGGAGAGAGGGAGGAGTTGAGGGAGAGAGGGAGGAGCTGAGAGAGGAGCTGAGGGAGAGAGGGAGGAGCTGGAGAGAGAGGGAGGAGCTGAGGGAGGGCTGAGAGAGGGAGGAGCTGAGAGAGAGGGAGGAGCTGAGGAGAGAGGGAGGAGCTGAGAGAGAGGGAGGAGCTGAGGGAGAGAGGGAGGAGCTGAGAGAGGAGCTGAGGGAGAGAGGGAGGAGCTGAGGCGAGAGGAGGGGAGGGAGGAGCTGAGGAGAGGGAGAGTGAGGGAGAGAGGGAGGAGCTGAGGAGAGAGGGAGGAGTGAGGGAGAGAGGGAGGAGCTGAGAGAGAGGGAGGAGCTGAGGGAGAGAGGGAGGAGCTGAGGGAGGAGGAGGGAGAGAGGGAGGTTGAGGGAGAGAGGGAGGAGCTGAGGGAGGAGTGGGGAGGAGGGGAGTGAGGGGAGAGGGAGGAGCTGAGGGAGAGAGGGAGGAGCTGAGGGAGGAGGGAGGAGGAGGGAGGAGCTGAGAGAGAGAGGATCATTAGTTGCGTCCCTATCTCATTCATATTTTCTTGATTTTTGGTTCGAGGTGTTTCTATTTTTACTTCCACCCTTTGAGCTCATCCAAGCAGTCGTTCTGGTGTTTCTTCTGCGTCTGTCTTGACCCTGTGCTGAGGCGCTCCATTGTAAATACTGTACATGTTTCATTTCATTTTGTTTCACATTCAAATGTTCCCCTGAATTTTTATTGTCCAATAAATTCCTAAGTAGTTAAAATTCAATAACCTGCTCATTAGTGTTTCATCATAGATTGAGTTTGTTGTGTTTCCTTTCACACCACGCGACGGTGGCCCGTCTGAACCGGTGTGGTAACTTCTGCAGACAGGCGGCTCACGTGTGTTTGGTGTGAATGAGGCTGTCGGGGTCAGAGGAGCGGAGCACGTCGTGGAGGCGAGGTTTTGAAGACTTGCAGGTAGAGTCGGCATCGCCAGCGGCCGCTAGTTGCCGTATATGCGACTGTTTGATTGGCCCGTGGTGAGGCGAATCAGTGCAGAAGAAAATAGTGCGGAAAACCGAAAATTACACTTTAGTCGAGCATCGATTGTTGTTATTTGCCGGGTTCAAACAGGGACGTAAGTACGGAGAAGAATGGCTACTATTTGGTCTGAGGAAAACAAAGATGGAGGAGCAGCTGTAGGAGAAGGCTGGACTGTAGCGGGAAAGTTGAGCCTAATCCGTGAGGGAAGATAGAAATCTGTTTGCACAGGTTGACAACTATGCCGCGACACTTATGTTTTATCTTTTTACATCACACACATGCTCACTCGGCATTTGTTCGCCGACTGTTGGCTGCTTGGATTGTGTTTCTGTGAATGCTTTTTCACATCGATGCCTCAAAGAGACCAGAACAGACGGTGCGTCGCTCCTCCTACCGACAGCCACTGGGAGTTGTGTTGCGTGGAAAGTATATATCTCTGTATTTTTACACAGAGAAATATCAGTCTGGTCGCCACACCCTCGAGGGTCGTTTCCCTCGAAATCCAGATCGTACCGAGCAATGAAAATCGTTTATTTCAGTCACATGGTTTTTGCTAACAACGTCCCTGCTGTGCGCAGCACGCATGGATCTAGGCAGCGCGGCGGAAGGTTGGATAAACAACATGGCGCACCGGAAAACCAGAAAACCGGTAAATACTGTTTTAAAAGACATCACATCAATAGTCGTGTTCAAGATGGTCGAGGGAGTGCAGTCAGCTCGATGACAGCGAGAGAATCCAAACAGCTTACGGCACTAGAAGCCTTTATGCTCTTCTCTGATTGGTTCCCTCTGCTGTCTGTTAGGTGAGCTTTGCTCCGCCCTAGAAATCCAGTTAACTCGGGGACGACCAGCCTCACCGCTGAGGCTGGATTCTCCAGGCAAGGAGTTGTGTTGACCCTTAAATCTTCTTTGTGTTGTTTTAAATGCTCCATGAACAGACTTTGACTAATTGAGATTGAAGCATGGAGAGGACTTCAAAATGGTCTGCATTGGACAAACACAGAAATGATTTTGTTCCTTTCTTAAACTGACGTCTTGTCAAGTCATTGGAAACAAAAGTTTTTTTGAAAACCAAATGATAAAGGAATGTAAACATGTCAGTGCCACAAAGAAAACACGGATTCCGACAAACAAACCAGTGCATTTTATTTCAACCGACTTCAGTAAGATAAATCTTTAACTTTAAACCAACTTTTTCATCTATTTTGTGCTAGTTTGATGTTTGTGCAGTGTTTGGAGGGAAATACTGATTAAAAAATAATGGGCAAAAAGAATATGTGCATTTCTATGTCAGAACTGTGAACTGTTACTCATCTGCTGCTTTTGGGATGGTGTGTGGGGTGGTGTCTGGGACGGTGATGAGGGTGGTGCGTGGGGCGGTGGTGAGGGCGGTGCGTGGGCGGTGGTGATGGGCGGTGCGTGGGGCTGGTGGTGAGGGCGGTGCGTGGGCGGTGGTGAGGGCGGTGCGTGGGGCGGTGGTGAGGGCGGTGCGTGGGGCGGTGGGAGGGCGGTGCGTGGGGCGTGGTAAGGGGGGGCGTGGCAGTGGTTAAAGTGGGCCGGAACGGTCAGGAACGGCGTTCCGGCACCTTCAAAGCCCTCCCAAAAAAAAAATAATAATATTAATAATAAATTCAAAAAACATCGTTATAATAAAACAAACACATGGAAAATGATTATAGTAATTAAGGGATTGAGTTGTAGATGCTTTGAGTTGCAGTTGCATTTATTTGTTGCTTCATTGTATTATAAGTGATCAAGTCACAGCGGCACCAGTGAAATGAACAACTGGACCCTGAATGGTACACGAGCCCCTCGCTGGCACAGCGCAGAGTCATGTCACTCAGGGAAACTGCTCTGTGTGTCAGAGGACAGGGCTCATCTCACAGCGGGACGAGTGGCCCCAAAACGAAACTTTAAGGACTTTACTTTTCAACTATACCAACAGAGCTTAAAACTAAAGGCGACGTTAACGATGATGTGATATTCGCGCGTTCTACGAGACAACTCGGCCGCAGAGAGCGAGCCCCTCCCGCTGGTGCTGTTTCGGATGTGAGAAAGTCCGACAGAGCAGCGCGCACGAACTGGCGAGAGCGATATAAGCTTCCAAATAACCGCGTGTGGTTTTACTGCGCTAAAAAATGACTTATAAATTGGCACAAATATGTTAACTCTTTCCCTGCCAATGACGGAAATTTCCGTCATAAGCTTTTTTTAGAGCGCTCTCTGATGTACGTGTTGAATTCATCAGCATTAAAATAGCATGATGCAGTTTCATATATTCACCACCAGGAGGCAGTATCGCATTAGCACAAGAGGCAGCGGAAGTCAGAGGACCCGGAAACTCAAGTGTTCTATTTATAACATGGAGCGGCTGTGTTTACGTGATCATCCGACTCTAAAGGATCGTCTTTCTTTTCAAACGGATTACAGGCAACACATCTTGGACTAAAAACACAGTTGAGTAAGTTTAGAGCAGATATTTGATCTTTAAAATGAAGAAAAGACGATCCTACAGGACTAGCATTCTGAGGAGAACGACACATGCAGCGAGTCTCGAGGAGAAAAACTAAACTTTCACTTCTGTGAGCGATCCAAAAGTGTCAGAGTAAGTCAAACTACTGTATTTGTTCATGTTTGAAGGGTTAAATATAATGTTTCCCCCGTGAAAGAGGCTGAATCTATAGAATCTGCATCAGAAAGTAAAGTTGCCTCCTCGTCTGTAACACAGCTTTTGTTGGTTTAAAGATGAAAAAGAAACTCGTCCTCATTGTTTTAATCATGTGAAGCTTGTATTTTTATCCTAAAAACATTATTTAATTGTACTGGCTCATATTATTTCACCAAAAAGTAGTACAGACCAAAATAACACTGACATGAAGTTTGATTTAGAAAAAGGACGTTATCTCAAAAGTTTCTCGTCAAACGCTGAAATCTAATGAAAACAACGAATTTCACAAGCCTATAAAAAGAGAACGGAATCATGTAGAATAACATTTATTTTTTTAAATGAAAGTAGACACTTGTAGGTCTCATTTGGTGTATAACATGTCATGATTCCAGTTGCACAAGGTTTTTTGTGGAGCTGTGAATATTGCTTAAAATTAGCAAAAAGTCCTGGCAGGGAAGGGGGGTCAAAGTGAGAATAGGGCTGGCAGTGAAAGAGTTAAAGCCCAGCACTGAGGGCAGAGATACAGGACAGGAGCAGGAGCATGACAGGGCATTGTGGTTTACAATAGCTTGTGTACACCAAATTATAGAAAAATGGCTTGTCTTATTTTTTGTGGGTAGCCTATTTTTATTATAGCTATATATATTTTTTTTTATCTAGAAATAAAACCAGATAGATAGATAGATAGATAGATAGATAGATAGATAGATAGATAGATAGATAGATAGATAGATTGATTGATTGATTGATTGATTGATGTTACTTTTTTTAAGTCCACAGAGCTTTTTCTCTCTTAAAACCACTACAGTCCTGCTGTATTGTTGAATACCAACACTTTTTCCAGCTAACAGTTTAACATTTTTCAAAAACGTTCTTGTTTTTAGCAGTTACCTATATTTGTCACAACAAGATTAAAACTGACTGACCCTCCTAAAACCCAGTTTTACAGGGGCAGAGCTAAGGAATAGATCCAGGGCTGGGCCCCCTTAATCTGGTCTCTAGTTGCCTCTTTTTAATTTGTATTGCCTGATGTCCTTTTAATTATGGTAAAGTTACATCACATAATAATAATATCACATCTAAAACTCACCAAAATACAGGAAATTGCATTGAATTTTTCAAAAATTTGAAGAGTGACCTAATTCCAGCCACTCAATGTCAAGACACATCAGAGAATTTCTCTCTTCTGCAACCTCCAATAGCAAATATAAGTGACAATATAAGAAAAGACTATTTACTATTTTCATATTCTTTTGGACTCTGTATGTTCAAAATCCTGCGTACGGCCCTGAACCTAAAATAGAGTTCCCCCACCTCCCAAATCCCACTTTAACCACTGGGCGGTGGTGAGGGAGGTGCGTGGGGCGGTGGTGTTTGGGCCGGTGGTGGCTGCTGTGGGGGCGGGGCCTGGAGGCAGGATGTGTCCTCCCTTACGGGACAGAAGCTGGATCTCTTTCCTCAGGACAGTGGCCTGTTCAGCCTGGGACTTCACCACTTTCTGTAAATGCTGTATGTCCTGCTGGTCCCTGCGCCTCTGAGTGCTCTCGTACTGTTTGGCCTGAAACACACCAAAAACCACACGTCACTGTGACAGACTGAGACGCACTGAGCACCTGCTGATGCTTGTGTTCTTATGTGTAAACATATCGTTGTGTGACATCAGTGCAAAACGCTACACTTTAATATGTCTCATATTCTTAACCCTTTAGTGTTCAACATATTACGAATGAATATTAATAATAATGAACAGCATGTAAATGTGTTAGATAATGTTAGGAAGATATGTCTGAGACGCTGAATGAGTGTGTGTGTGAGCGTGCGTGTGTGCGTGAGAGTATCCGCTCAGTAGTTCGACATGCAGTAACTTCGACAGCCCTTCATTTCAAAATCCCCCAGTTACATCATCCCTGTCCTTCGAATTTTGTAATACTGCAATTCCGACACAATCACACACAGCAAACTTTATAATGACCAATAGGCCTATGTGTAGTTGCCAACTTCACTATCGCATTAGTAGACTAATCACTGTTACGGCTCATGGCTCACACATCAAGCACACGACACTGAATCGTGGTCATCTGTGCGCTCAGACATGTCCTCCAGCGCTCAGACATGTCCTCCAGTGCTCAGACATGTCCTCCAGTGCTCACACATGTCCTCCAGCGCTCAGACATGTCCTCCAGCGCTCACACATGTCCTCCAGCGCTCACACATGTCCTCCAGCGCTCAGACCCGTCCTCCAGCGCTCACACATGTCCTCCAGCGCTCACACATGTCCTCCAGCGCTCACACATGTCCTCCAGCGCTCACACATGTCCTTCAGCGCTCAGACCCGTCCTCCAGCGCTCAGACCCGTCCTCCAGCGCTCAGACTCGTCCTCCAGCGCTCACACATGTCCTCCAGCGCTCAGACCCGTCCTCCAGCGCTCAGACCCGTCCTCCAGCGCTCAGACCCGTCCTCCAGCGCTCACACATGTCCTCCAGCGCTCAGACCCGTCCTCCAGTGCTCACACATGTCCTTCAGCGCTCAGACCGTCCTCCAGCGCTCAGACCCATCCTCCAGCGCTCAGACCCGTCCTCCAGCGCTCAGACATGTCCTCCAGCGCTCAGACCCGTCCTCCAGCGCTCAGACCCGTCCTCCAGCGCTCAGACCCGTCCTCCAGCGCTCAGACCCGTCCTCCAGCGCTCAGACCCATCCTCCAGCGCTCAGACCCGTCTTTGACGTGACTGGGATTTGGGATCAAATGTAAAGTCAGTGCAATACAAATAAAAGTTATTAGGCTATCATTTTCATAATGTCAATTATAGTTTTTATTAGAATAAAAATCATAATAGGCCAATAATAATAATAATAATAAGAAGAAGAAGAAGAATTAAATGATATAGGCGATATAGGCCCCGCTGAGTTCGAGCCACCGCAACAGGCCAGCCTCTCGTCCTCGTGCCTTTTCTGTCTACATCACTGTCGTCATCATCATTTGTACACCATACATTGCCAAGAGAATGTGCAACTTTTTCACTGCTGCTTATTTAGAGATAAAGGTACCCCTTCACTGAGTTTTTTGTTCAGTATGAGAAGTATAAAGTGTAAGCCAAATTGTTGTGTTTTAAGACAAAGTACAATTTTTCACCTTACCTCTCACTAAATCCCACGTGCTCTCCATTGACTCATGTGGGTTTCATGAATTTGTACATGCCATGGCTACGCGTTTGCAGATAAAGGTGTTGTCATTGGCTTTCTTCTTGGTCAGAATGGTAAGAGGGATGTCTTTGACAAATTTTGAGAGACTATGAAAAAGTCAATTTTTGGTTCCAAATCAAATGTTCAAGGGGCGCTGTGGAGCAATTATATAGCTTAGCTAAACAATTAGCATATTGTTGCAATCAGCTTGTTATTTTGGACAAAATGTATATTCATACTGGAAAAAAGGACAGTGCATTGCAGAAATACGCATGTTTGAACACATTGGAAAAACTCAAATTTGATTTGTGGTGCGGCCACACCCACATTTTGGACGGTATCAAAAATCGTATTAATTGTGTCAAGGCACACTGGTGTGTAGATAATAGTCTGCAAGCATTTTAGCTGAAAATGTTGCAATAATTAATAAGAAAAAAAACATGAGTTGTAAAATGTGAAAAAACTCATGTTCCGCCCACAATAGCCGACGCCCTGTAGGGTTTAAGGGGGGATCATTATGGAATTTTTTGCTTGTCTTAACATCGACTATGCTTGTGCCAAATTTCATTTGCCTGTGATGAAAAAAAGCCTGTCATTGCCATTGCCATAATGACAATTAATTTTGGGTCAAAGATGACTTTTCATTAACGTTCAGGGGGTCAAAAAAGGGGTGGTGTATGGGAGAAAAAAAAAAAAAAATGGAAATTTTTTTCCCCCTATTATTTTTCTTCTAAACTGTTATAGCTAAACTCGTGAAACTTTCTTACATTGTGCCCCATCCCAAATGAGCCCACTGTGAATTTTTTCAGTTTGTCTTTGTACGAATATTTGAAAATAAAAGTTTAAGGGGGCGCTATAGAGCCATTTAATCAGAGACCAGCTTGATATGCATATCGTTGCATTCAGCTCCAAAAGTTGCACGTGCGCCTCATTGGGTTCGTTCCAATCAAAAAATGTTTGAAAAGATAGATTTTTCAATTTTCTCCAACAGCATTTTGTTTAAATTCACCGTGAACATACCAATATGATATTCAAATTTCTCTCTTCATTCTACATGGGTTTACTGTGTTTGGCCTCGTTTGACGTGTTTTCGACAAAAACTGTGGCCATGGTGGTCAAAAGTATGAGGTAAGGCGCTTTTGCGAGTGACGGGTTTGATCCAAGATGGCCGACTTCCTGTACACTTGGGGGCGGGGCCACAATACAATTTTTTTCATGTTCGGACATGAACTATTTTTCGGGCCAGGTTTCATATTTTTACTGCGACTTTTTTCGGCGTCGGGCTCCCATTGGCCCAATGTTATTTGATTTTCGAGGGGGCGCTACCGAGTCGTCTTTCATTATTCTTTCACGCGGTCTTCACTCAAAATTAGAGCTCACTGAGTTCTAATTTTCGACACCACTCCCGTGCACGTGCGTTATCGTTTACTGCGTCGTTTTCGCGATTTTCCCCCTCCCGGACGCAATTCCAATTAGTCCCTAATTATTATTCATAAAGAGGCCCAAGCAGGTACATTACAGTCCACTTGTGAAGGGTACAGGCCTGTGTGTCAGTCTCAATACAAATAAAATTAAAATAATAATAATTAATAATAATAACATGGTAATAGCCTAACATAAATTGCATTGCACACATGAGGTCCGACGCATTGCAAAACTTTGTGTTTAAATGTGTTGCTTGTAATTTGTTTGGTATTTAGGCCTTTTAGATTTAACTTTTTTTTTGTTAACATGGTCTTTTTTCTAGAATAAAATACAACAGCATATCCACAATTAAGAATGAGCTCTCACCTCTGATAATCTCTTCTCTCAAACTGTTGCTCTTTACATGGTTGGACTCTTTTTCTGTCCCTTTCCTCGCCTCTACTCGTGCGCACCACTGCCACTGTGAGCGCACAGGACCTGCGCCGCAGCATGAACTCTGTGATTGTGCACTTGGGTTGATGCGCCACAGCAAAAACCTAATGACACGCACTTTCTCATCTAAGATTCTGGCAGTAGGCTACGGAAGAAGTGTTGAAGAACCAAGATCTTTGAAAAATAGAAAGTACCACTACAACACTAAGAAATTGAAACATATCGGAGAACGGGATGAATGCTGCAAATCGACAATTAGACGTCAATGTCGAAACTGCGGGATGTTTGAATTAGGGCTGTACTCAATGTATCGATACAGGGATATATTGTGACAAGCTCATTGGCAATACGCGCATCGTTACAGGGAGGTGTATCAGGATACGTATCGGCACTTGTATCTAACGTAAAGAGCAGAGTGAAATTACAATTCCTCTGTATTTTGTTCTTCTACAATTTAATTACAAATTTACATATTTAACACTGATTTTAGCGACGATTACAGTCAAAAACATGTTTCTACAGCTAAGATACAATACTTTTTTTCTACATTGTGGATTAAAAATAAATATCAATATACTGTATTTTTTTCTGAATGAATAAAAATATCTACCTTGCAGAATTGTATGACTTTTTTTTCTAAAGTAAATATCTTGATACGAGACATATTGAGAAAATTATATCGGGATTTACGTGTATCAGGATACGTATCATATTGTGACCTCGGTATCGGATACTTATCGTATCGGAAGGCTCTTGGCAATACCAAGCCCTAGTCTGGATAATCGTGGGTGAGGATACATCCGGTCTGTGTGTGTACATGTCTTACCACACTCTGCTGCTGGGTGTTAAGCTTGCGGTCCGGCTCTCGGCTCTCTTGGAGTTGGTTGAGTCTGGCCATGCGCTCAGAGTTACCTCTTATAGCTTGGTTGAGTTCATCACGAGCCTCATCCACCTTCCTCTGTGGGTTAGGGTTAGGGTTAGGTCAGTAGACATGCTTTCTTCTGCTTCAGACTGTATTGTGCTCGTTAACATACGTCCCACTGGCGGATTTCCTTGGCATATCTGACTTCTCGCAAACTTTGTTCCTGCTTGAGCTCTTCCAGGACTCTGTTCCTGAGAGCGTCTGCAGGGCTTCCAAGTCCACAACCGACCAAACTTCTTTGTCATAGCCTCCTCACACTGCTTGTCCAATTCTGCAACAGAAACTCCTTTCAGCTCGAATATATACACATGCAGTGCTATATCCTGCCAAATTCTCTAAAATGTGTATGATAGTGATGGGCGGGTCAGCCACACACTGAACCATTTATCTGAAGGGTACAAAAACATGGCAGGAGCAATATGAACATGTGCAGCAGGAGGAGACGCTCATTCACGCTGTAAGCAACAGGACACGTTATCTCCCTTCTGCAGAGACGGACAAAAAAGAACCGAGCTTGGAGGTTGGACAGCCAGGAAATGTTATGTAATTCCATTCTACATAAAGAGTGATCATGCTGTAGGGTTTCAGCATTCATGATAATGGAACCATTTAGACCCATCTTTGCATGCAAGTCCTAGTCCACTCGGTCCGTTCTAAACATATACTGTATAAATATAGAAGAATAAACTGAAGTTTAAACTATAGGCTATTGAAATTGTTATAACATGTTAAAACATGTTTCATTTCTGATACATATTTGGAAAAATAATTGGCTTTCAGGTGAAATTTATGGAAAATGCAACAAGTCAATGCTACAATAATATCATATCATGAAAGTAACACATGTAAGCAGAAGGATGCACTGGTGATTTACTCATTTCAAAACTTTTATTGAAACAAAAGGTAACAACAATGATAGTTACACCACAACCAAAAATTTACATGTCTCAATATCTGGTCATGTGCCCTTGAGCATCAATTACAACTTGACAACGACGTCTCATGCTGTTCAATGGCAACTATTGTCTGCTGAGGCATGGCATTCCACTCTTCTTGAAGGGCAGCCCCGAGGTCACTGAGAGTCTGGGGTGCAGAGTTTCGAGCCTCTACACGGTGACTCAGCTGATCCCACGGGTTTTAATGGGACTCAGGTCTGGAGAAAGTGCAGGCCATTCCATTTGAGGTACACCAGTCTCCAACAGCCGTTCCCTGATGATGCGACCTCGATGAGCAGGAGCATTGTCGTCTATGAAGATGAAGTTAGGCCTGTGTTGTTCATGTAGGGGCACAATCACTGGATTAATGATGTTATTCAGGTAGATGGGCTTGTCACAAAGTGTAGGACAGTTCTGTACCAACTGGAGACCCCTGCCCACACTGTAACGCCGCCACCACCAAAGCTCGCCTGGTGACAACAGTGGCTGATGCATAGCGCTCTCCCTGACGTCTCCAACATCGTTTTTGGCCATCATTTCTGCTCAGCGTAACTTGACTTTCATCAGAGAACAGCCCTGAGGCCCACTGGTCCCTCGTCCAGCGTAAATGCTCCCTGGCCTATGCAAGACAATGATGCCTGTGCCTGTGGTGTGGTCAGGTACCGGTGCAGGTCGTCTAGCACGCAGACCACACTGATGTAAACGATTTTGAATGGTCTGACGTGACACTTGGGTGCCTCTCACCTCTCCTAAACGTGCCTGGAGTTGAATGGCCTTCATCATCCGGTTTCTCAGGGCAGTTTTCACAATGTAGCGGTCATCAGCACAAGATGTGGCCAAAGAATGTCCACTTCTACGCCTTTCTGTGGCTCTTCCAGTCTCTCGATATCTCTGTTGAACCTGCTGATGACACTCTGTGACACTCCAAACCCAGTGTCCACTTCTGTCTGAGTGTAACCGGTGTAGACCCACACGAGGGACCAGGTCGGTGAAGTGTGTGGTGGTATGGGATAAACTCACTCCCTCAGGTATAAAGGCAGGGCCGGCAAACTGGGCTAACGGGAGCGTTCCCTTTAGCTCAACGTGTTTGTCGGTCGCACGCGGAACGAAAGATCCTGGTTCGACTCCCGCTCAGGACGGTACTGACCACTATCGTCACATGAGAACGTCCTGTTTGAAGCATCGCAATGGTCAGGGACTGTTGACCCATTGTTAGGTGTCGTCTTGGTCTCATGATGTCAAAATGTGAACAGCATGATGAGGACGACTGTTTAAACACCAACTCTAATTGAACCAGGACATTTATTGGTCAATTCAAGGATCACACACCTGCTGTGATTTTTGCTGTTAAGCTGCTTGTTAGAGAACAGCAACTTGTGCAAAATTACTGAAACTTTTTAACAGTTGGATATGTGCATTCAAAAGCTTAGAGAAGGTCACATTAAGTTGACCTGTAGAAGTTTGAATACATTTCACAAAAGTTAGGGATATTCACCTTTTGGGTAAAATTTCACAACAAGCCTAAACTGCATTCAAACCTCTACAGACCATTAAGATCTATCCCAATAACAAACCATGGATGTCAAGAGCAGTAAAACACAGCTAAAGAGGAAACTCAAATGATCCAGCTGAAATAGAGAAAGCAAAACGAGAAGTTAAAATTGATATCCTTACAGCGAAAGAGAAATATAAAACTAAAGTTGAAAACAAACTGGCACAAAATAATCTTGGTTCAGCCTGGGATGGTATGAAGTCAATTGCAGGCATTCACAAGCCAAAGAACAATCATATTGTTATTGAAGGCTTTACTTCAAACTTGGAAATGGCAAATGCTTTTAACAACTTTTATCCCAGATTTGATCAATTGACTTTGGCAATGATATAGAAAATCTTAAGGCAGCTTTAAGTGACAACCATCACCTGGTACTGAAGCAGGGAGATGTTGAAAGGGCATTCCTATCTGTGAAAACCAACAAAAGCCCTGGTCCAGACAAAATCTGTGGTACTGAAATGTTGTGCGAGACAACTGGGTTATATTTTCTGTTTTATTTTCAATATGTCTTTGTACTTGCAGCAAGTGCCAAGTTTGTGGAAGCAAGCTTTGGTTGTGCCTGTTCCCAAAGGTTGTAGACCTAAAGTTTTTAATGACTTTAGGCCAGTTGCACTCACTTCTTTAATTATGAAATCATTTGAAAAGCTTATGAAGGCTGAGCTCTTACAATAAACAGAACATCTCCTCGATCCTTTGCAATTCGCCTATAGAGCACATAGAGGAGCAGAGGATGCTGTTATTACCCTTTTAAACTTTTTATTCAGGCATCTGGAGGGAAGCAAAACACATGTGCGACTATCTTTTATTGATTTTTCATCTGCTTTCAATTCCATCCAACCTCACATTTTAGCATTAAGATTAATTGAGCATTTTAATTTAAAACCTAATATGGTGGGTTGGATTTTAGACTTTCTGATGAACATGACCCAAAGAGTGAGGGTCAATGGTCTTTTATCTGAGGAGTTGAGCTCTTACACTGGTTCACCTCAAGGCTGTGTCCTTTCTCCTTTACTTTTTATTCTTTATACAAATATCTGTCACACTAAATATCAGAACAGATATATTCTTACATTTGCAGATGATACTGTAATTGTGAGTTTATTGCAGAATGTTGAATCAGGACATGGTCCTGTTATTAATGATTTAATTGATTGGTGTGATGAATCTTTTCTGTTTTTAAATGTCTCTAAAACCAAGGACATGTGCATTGATTTTAGAAGACAATCGCCCCTACAGGATCCAACTAGGACAGCCGGTTGAGTGTGTGGACAAAGTTATAAATACCTTGGCACTATCATAGACTCTAACTTGAGCTTTATGGACAACTGTGACTCCATTTGTAAAAAAGGTCACTGAAGATTTCCTGCCTGAGGAAGTTGGCACAATCTAATATCGACTGCACCATGCTGAGACTTTTTTACAGAGCTTTTATTGAACCTGTGTTGTCCTTTACAATAGGTTGGTTTCACGTGACATCACAACAATCTACTGGCCAATGTAATTTCAATGAGGTGGAGGGCAGGTAAAATGAAGATTGTTTAAATGCAGTTTATTTTTGCAATGCAAACCAGTAATGTGTCTAGTCTTCCTAGAAATCACCACTTTTTAAATTAGCAAAATATTTTTTGAATTATTCCATGGCAAAGTCCAATTTATTAATAGGAAAAACTGCCTCTTGCCTCCACCTGACTTGTAACTGCCAAGAATTCTAGAATGTGAAATCCACCTATTGTGGCTTGGTTTGGCAACCTGACTTTGAGAGATAAAAATTCTCTCCAGCAGGTGGTGAAGTGGGCGAGTAGACTGATAAGCTTGCACAGCTCAACATGTCAGAGCTGTATTCCACTCAGCTCCTGTGTAAGGCCAGGGCCATATCTATGGACCCCACACACCCACTATATGAGGAGGAGTTTTTGCTTCATCGCTCTGGGCGACGTTTTGTGGTCCCTCGCGTGAAAACTAAACGATACAGAGAAAGTTTTGTACCTGAAGCGATAAGATCTCTGAACAAGAATGGGGTTTAGAGGATCTCACCTTTGAGCAGAACCTTCTTTGTGCAACCATTGGACGGCTGTAGACTTCCAGATGTAATGTAATGTTTTACATGTATTGTTTGTCTTGATTTTAATGTTTTTGGACAGATGAGCCCCCTCTGCAAACAAATTTACCGTTGGGTACTAATAAAGAAACCTTGAAACTTGAGATATATATATATATATATATATATATATATATATATATATATTATAATATATATATATATATATACACTTTCCATGTGCATATCTCATGATTGTGATTGTCAGAATGTACGTGTGAGGTGGTACCTTTGACGCGTTTGCCCATCTCAGCGTTTTTGCGCTTTAGCCGAGCATGCTTCTGTCTGGCCTCCTTGAACAGTTGTTTCTGCTCACAGACCTCGCTCTTCAGCTCTGGGATCCTGTTCTGGAGACGCTGGAACACGGTGCGATCCATCACCACAACCTGGCTCAAGTCTGTGGGGAGTTCACCATCTGGCATCTGAATCTGAACACAGAGCACATGGTCAGGTCAAAACTACATTACCTACACTGTGGTCCACATGGAGCTTTGTCAAAACTGTAAAATGCTCTAGCTTCTTCTGTCTTACATATACTTCAGGCAGAGAATTGTCTTCTCTCAACATCATTTAGCAGACAATAACAAGAAGTAAAGTTGAGTTCTAAACTGATGACATCACACTGGGAGACAAGGACCTTCAAAATTTGGCCCAATTTATTCCGTGGTCTGCAGGCAACTTCCTAGTTTGATGTCATCATTTATAAACAGGAAGAGCATTTTCAAAGAAAATGGCTAAACCGAGATACATTTTAAAATCTCAATTTTGTTTTAAGGAAATGAGTAGTTCAACCCATGATAGACACGTTAAGTCAGTAGAATAGTAAGGCTGGCACACTGTCAGAGCCAGATACAATATTTACCGACACCATACTGTGATTAGTGCAGTAAACTACTCATAAGGTCAGCTTTCTTAAGGACAATGGCCACGTTTACATGATGTTTCCTAATAAATTATTCTGAATTAATTCAAGTCTACATGGAAATAATAATTCCGAATCTTATTCCGCTTAACGTCTGGGTTAGAAAGAGAGAAGAAAGGGACCGCACATACGTCATTACGTAATTACGTCTACCGGAAAAACACACATCACATTCACATTCCGATGAAAGTCTTTAAGCAGCAGCTGGAGAATCACATCATCAGCTCCACGTCATGTTCTGTGAGCGGAGGAAAAGTAGTTCCAGTTTCCACTTGTTTGGGATCAGAGCAGCGTCTCTTCTCCGCGTACCTGACGGACACTCTTCTGTGTCAGGCGTCTCTCTCCGCGTACATGACGTACACTCCTTCGTGTCAGCGTCTCTCTCCGCGTACATGACGACACCCTTCCTCTCCTCCGCGACGGACACTCCTTGTGTCAGCGTCTCTCTCCGCGTACATGACGGACACTCCTTGTCCAAAACTTTCCGCTGCCTCTGCGAAAAGGTTAGTGTTCCGTGTTTTCTCTCAACCACTCTTTTCATTGTTTGTAACTCCTGTAGCGCACTTATGTGTAAAACAAAAAGTTTTCGAGTCCGTGCCGCCATCTTGCAGCGTCACCGGGTCAGAGAGGCGACGTAACGAGCATGCGCAGTGCAAACGGAATTATTTTTATTCCGAATAAAACAGTTACATGAGAAAGGAATAAAATTATTTGGAGACGGGGGAGCGGTGAAGACACTACTCGGTGATTAAAGGGTGAAAGTCGCTCAGTGGGGCTAAGACCGACCGTGATCTGTCGACGATACCGAGCCGATATCGATACCTAGCAACGGAGCAGGTCTTAAGGAAGTAGAGATGTGCCGGCCTGGGAGAGGACTAGACGGCCCGCACAGGGAAAGAGGTCTCCCCCCGACGCGTCCCGCCTGTAAAGAGTAGCTCTGCAGGTGAGTCCGATTGCCTTGCCGGTTGAGGGCGGGCACAGGCTCGGGCAAATCCCCAAACAGCGGGTACTCGTCCGGAGAGAAGCAGGGAGAAGGGTCCGACAGGCCGAAGCTTCCTGGTAGAGTCCTGTTGGCGGCGTAAGGATTCAGAGGCCAAAACTCAGGGCTTTTTCCACACGACAGCATCACCTCGTCACAGTCGTCTCTGTCGTCGTCCCGTTCCTGGTCGCTGTGGTCCACCTGAAACAGTAACACATTTGTAATCACATCACAATCTCTCATTGTTGGCAACGCTGTAAACTCCATGAAAATAGCTTTGTTTATAGTACTTCCTAGGGCTGAGCGATATTGACAAGAATACATACTTTTAGCATTACTCGATAACGATATTTGACAATAATCTATCACTCTAATAAACTCGTATTAAACTGTTCTTGTTGGGAGTATGATCTACTTCTGGATGGATTGATCTAGAAGTAGATCATACTTTACTATTGCTAAACATTTTTTGATCTAAAAGGACTTCATTACAGAAACAGGGCCACTGACTTTCTGTTCAAAATGGAAGAACTGTAGCAACATTTCGCTCTAATATGCAGCATGCAGCTGTAACATGTCATTTTTCACATCACATTCATAATTAATTAATTAAAAAAGGATGTGGGCAGGAAAGGTGGTAGGTAGAGCACAGTTATTGAAAATAAAATCAAAATCACAACGCGATTAAGCAAATAGCAAAATCCACAAGTTTTGATCTGTCAAATATCATCTGTACAAATATTTTTAAAATAGTTTACATTAGTAATTTGTCACCTCCCCAAAATACAGTGCGTGAAAAATATCTGTTATTCATCAAAGGTACACTTTAACTATGTGACAGAGAACTAGAAGAAAGAGAATCACAATATATGATTTTTAAAAACAACTTTCAAATGATCCAGTCTTCTAAACACGATTCAAAGGTGAACTCTACAATGTATGTTTCATATGTCCATTATTAACTGTACATATGTTAAAACTGAAACATGTATGCTACTTTATCCATAAGTAGATACAGTCATACACACCGGGATGGGCCTCTCCAGACTGCCCTGGGAGAAGACGTCATGTTCGTCCTCTCCGGTCTGGAGGTGGTGACTGTGGCTGTGCTGGTCTCTGCTCAGGCTTTGGGCCACTGCTCCGCTCAGAGCCTTCTGATGGTGTTTACATTCCTCTTCAACACGAGCCAAAAGCCGACGAATCTCCCGGTTGGACGGGCTCAGACGTGCCGCTTCATGGAGGTCGGCCAGCGCTGCAGCAAACTGTCTGTGGACCAAAAACACAAGCCAAAAATACATAGAAATCCACTAACACTATCACAAAGTTTTTCAGTGAATGCTAAAGGGAAAGCAGCACATAATATCTAAGTAAACCATTACAAACCAAATTTGATCAAAAGACTAAACTTGAACTTATCAACCAAAT
>CM076409.1:2360202-2376793 GCA_038363315.1 Mugilogobius chulae | reverse complement strand
GAGGGCAGGTAAAATGAAGATTGTTTAAATGCAGTTTATTTTTGCAATGCAAACCAGTAATGTGTCTAGTCATCCTAGAAATCACCACTTTTTAAATTAGCAAATATTTTTTGAATTATTCCATGGCAAAGTCCAATGTTATTAATAGGAAAAACTGCCTCTTGCCTCCACCTGACTTGTAACTGCCAAGAATTCTAGAATGTGAAATCCACCTATTGTGGCTTGGTTTGGCAACCTGACTTTGAGAGATAAAAATTCTCTCCAGCAGGTGGTGAAGTGGGCGAGTAGACTGCAGCTCAACATGTCAGAGCTGTATTCCACTCAGCTCCTGTGTAAGGCCAGGGCCATATCTATGGACCCCACACACCCACTATATGAGGAGGAGTTTTTGCTTCATCGCTCTGGGCGACGTTTTGTGGTCCCTCGCGTGAAAACTAAACGATACAGAGAAAGTTTTGTACCTGAAGCGATAAGATCTCTGAACAAGAATGGGGTTTAGAGGATCTCACCTTTGAGCAGAACCTTCTTTGTGCAACCATTGGACGGCTGTAGACTTACAGATGTAATGTAATGTTTTACATGTATTGTTTTGTCTTGATTTTAATGTTTTTGGACAGATGAGCCCCCTCTGCAAACAAATTTACCGTTGGGTACTAATAAAGAAACCTTGAAACTTGAGATATATATATATATATATATATATATATATATATATATATATATATATATATATATATATATATATATACTTTCCATGTGCATATCTCATGATTGTGATTGTCAGAATGTACGTGTGAGGTGGTACCTTTGACGCGTTTGCCCATCTCAGCGTTTTTGCGCTTTAGCCGAGCATGCTTCTGTCTGGCCTCCTTGAACAGTTGTTTCTGCTCACAGACCTCGCTCTTCAGCTCTGGGATCCTGTTCTGGAGACGCTGGAACACGGTGCGATCCATCACCACAACCTGGCTCAAGTCTGTGGGGAGTTCACCATCTGGCATCTGAATCTGAACACAGAGCACATGGTCAGGTCAAAACTACATTACCTACACTGTGGTCCACATGGAGCTTTGTCAAAACTGTAAAATGCTCTAGCTTCTTCTGTCTTACATATACTTCAGGCAGAGAATTGTCTTCTCTCAACATCATTTAGCAGACAATAACAAGAAAGTAAAGTTGAGTTCTAAACTGATGACATCACACTGGGAGACAAGGACCTTCAAAATTTGGCCCAATTTATTCCGTGGTCTGCAGGCAACTTCCTAGTTTGATGTCATCATTTATAAACAGGAAGAGCATTTTCAAAGAAAATGGCTAAACCGAGATACATTTTAAAATCTCAATTTTGTTTTAAGGAAATGAGTAGTTCAACCCATGATAGACACGTTAAGTCAGTAGAATAGTAAGGCTGGCACACTGTCAGAGCCAGATACAATATTTACCGACACCATATGTGATTAGTGCAGTAAACTACTCATAAGGTCAGCTTTCTTAAGGACAATGGCCACGTTTACATGATGTTTCCTAATAAATTATTCTGAATTAATTCAAGTTTACATGGAAATAATAATTCCGAATCTTATTCCGCTTAACGTCTGGGTTAGAAAGAGAGAAGAAAGGGACCGCACATACGTCATTACGTAATTACGTCTACCGGAAAAACACACTTCACATTCACATTCCGATGAAAGTCTTTAAGCAGCAGCTGGAGAATCACATCATCAGCTCCACGTCATGTTCTGTGAGCGGAGGAAAAGTAGTTCCAGTTTCCACTTGTTTGGGAAGCAGCGTCTCTCTCCGTTACATGACGCAGTCAGCGTCTCTCTCCGCGTACATGACGTACACTCCCACGTACATGACGTGTGTCAGCGTCTCTCTCCGCGTACATGACGTCAACGTGACGTACATGTGTCAGCGTCTCTCTCCGCGTCCATGAGTACAGTCAGCGTCTCTCTCCGCGTACATGACGTACACTCCTTGGTCCAAAACTTTCCGCTGCCTCTGGAAAAGGTTAGTGTTCCGTGTTTTCTCTCACCCACTCTTTTCATTGTTTGTAACTCCTGTAGCACACTTATGTGTAAAACAAAAAAGTTTTCGAGTCCGTGCCGCCATCTTGCAGCGTCACCGGGTCAGAGAGGCGACGTAACGAGCATGCGCAGTGCAAACGGAATTATTTTTATTCCGAATAAAACAGTTACATGAGAAAGGAATAAAATTATTTGGATTTAAAAGCGGAATAAACCACCCACTTTATTCGGAATTAAGTTTAAATCCTAATAAACTTTTCATTAGGAATTAAGTGTTTACATGGTATTTTTAAAGCGGAATTAATTTTAATTCAGAATTAAATTATCTTTATTCGGAATTAAAGCCGTCATGTAAACGGGCCAAATGTCCAATCACACGAGACACAATGGCAGAGATGCTTGTACCAGATTCTAGCTTACAGCTCATTTCCATCTCCAAGCATATTTAAAGGTGCACTGTTGTAGGTGTAAAGTTGAACTGCTCAGAGTTGTGCCTGGATGTGTCCCATGATGTTCGTAAATTCTTCCAGGTTGCCACCAGAAGTGCAATTAGCTAGCTGGGCAGACTGTATTATTGTAATTATTTGTACTTGTTTTGCATAAGTTCTTAGTTTTGCTGTTGCACATCCGACAGATGCTGTGTGCGAGGGCACTTGGACAGAGTGGAGTTATTTCAGAACTGTGCTGGAGATCAATAGGACGCTCATCTGGTGGTTCTGATTAGAAGACAAATACTCAATTATAAATACCAAAGTCTCCAATCTAAACTTCCTTGTCTAACATCTGGAGTTTGACCGGTCACACAGTCAAAATAAATAAAATAGTCAGCATCTACATTTTCATACTCATAACTTTGTTTTCACGCCTCAGGAAACATGCAGAAAATAAGAATGTGTCAACAAGAGACTTTTAGGCCACAAGATTCATCTTCATTTGAGTGGTACAGACTGGTGCAGTGCAACTTAACGCCAAAGATGGCGTCTTTGTTCTAAAACTTGTAAGTGAAAGAACTTTCCATCCCTGGTGTGTCTGACCTGGTGCAGTCGCAGAGGGACCACCACGTCCAGGTCATTTATCTTCTGCTGTTTGTCTCTCTCTATCAGATCCAGCTCATCGTCCAACGCCTTCAGACACCTCTGGACACTCTTCTCCTGAAACACAAGAAATGAGACTGATGAAAGTTACATTTTCTCCTCTAAGAGCTAAAAACACTACAAAAATAGGCAAAAGCAGCTACAGACTGATAACAAACATAAAAGCACAACTCCTGCTGAATCCTGACTTTGTACGTGACATTTAAAAGAGTAAATCAAGTAAACAGTGGCACAAAAGCAGAAAAACAACAGCAGCACTTCTGTTTTGACCGTGAAAAATAAGCTAATAAAGCTTCCAATACATTCCTTTATTAGAACAAAGAGTTGCTGAGGTCTATGGAGTTTTCCTGAGGAGCACGAGGCATTAGCGACCGCTCTAAAGCAATGGGAAGGACTATTTTAGCTTCGTTTTTGGAAACATCTGAGCAGCTAAAGCTCGACTGCTAACGAAGTGATGATGGTGTGTGTGTGTTTCTGTTTGGAAAACTCACTCCTTTTTTTTTCTCAAAATATATACCACCAGTCGACTCTGGTATTAATCAATAACGGTTGGATTTTCTAAAATTGCCATTGTTTTTAAAGTTTCTAACCAAATTTTGTCAATTATTACAGAAAATATGTTGTGTGTGGTGTTAAACGTGATTTGTCGCGCGTGTTACAGTATAACTTCAACAAACTTAGTTAACTTTAACTTTAAGTTAAATTTGTACATTGTCAGAGTCGCTCTTTCTTTCTTTCGCTCTGCGCATCGGCGCAAACGCCTCTGAGCGCGTCAGAAGAGCTCTGCCAGTTTGTGTGCTCATGGTACAGCCTCGTGGAACGCTCTTCACGTATGCTCCGCTCTTGTCCCCGTGCGTCACACTTTCTCTGGTTGGAGCAGGTCTATGAAGCCCTCTTAGTGACAAGATTCAGTCTCTACTGTTGTGTTCTCTAAATAAAATATACACAGCAGGACAGAGACACCTAAGAGACAAAACTGCGCTGACATGAACGAGACGATAGCGCTCCTAATCACTTTGTGGTCGTGAGGCTGTTGGTGATGGGAAACTAAAGCGCTAACTAGTCACAAGTCACTAGTTTGACCAGTCAGCTCCTCTTACATTCTGTTACATTCTGTTACATTCTGTTTGAAGCAGAAGGGTCTGAAACCGGAACCTCGGCCAATCATTTCCTTGTCCAATGTTAGGGTGATCCAATCACGCATGGCGATTCTGACACGTGACACTAAAAAGTCAGAAGTTGCTTAAAAGCCCCATTTCAAAACATTCAAGATGGTGAATGTAGCTGATTCGGCTCTTGCTTCTGTTTTGATCAATGAATGTATTAACTCCTTAAAACCTGAGCACAAACCATGTTGAGGGGCTTCAGACTGAAAACATTCTCGCGCTACATGTTTAGGAAAACATTGTGTCGCTGTTTTGGTGGAATTTCCAGGTTTTCTGTGATTGGTTGACTCAGTGTAGTAGGGACTGTTGCTCAGGCAACCAACTCACAGGTCTTAAAGGGCCAGAGCCAAGTTTAGCGCAAATACCGTATTTTCCAGACAATAAGTCACACTTTTTTCATTGTCTGACAGGGGGTGCGACTTGTAGATCTAAAATAAATGTGTATTTTTGAATAACTATTAATATAAAATGGGTCCCGTCCGGACTCAAGCGCTCTCGAGGGACAAATGAAGTTTCATGTGTGTTTCACTTGGGTAAGTGCGGAGCTAATATTTATGAACCACACTGACGCCTACGAGCAAAGAGCTTCATTCAATAAAAAAAACACGACAGAGTAAGTTAAGTCGGACTGATCTGAGGAGACAAGAGGAGTCGTTCTCTTGACCAGAATCGCATGAAAGACAAACACTGATGTTTGTCTGGTGACTGCACAACCAAAACTCACAGCTTTCATGTGTAATATCAGTGGAGCTCTCGCAGATATACGGCAGGAGCAGCGCCAAGGAAACTCTCCAGGGGAATGAATGAAGGACTTCTGTTTATGCAGGATAGGTGGAGATGGAATTTGGACAAAAGAGTCAGTGGCAGTGGATTTAGCTTAAAGAGATGTGTTTAACTTGCTGCAGCTAAAAAACAGCTACAGTCGAGTCACTTTTCCATTTGTTGAATGTCAAATGATACGATTGATCACAATATTTTACTGCAGAGATTAGAATGTGATGTAGGTGTCAGAGGAACTGCTCTGAGCTGGTTTAAATCCTATTTAACCGATAGGTATCAGTTTGTTAATGTAAACCAAAGCTCCTCACAATGTTCTAAATGAACCTGCGGTGTGCCACAGGGCTCTGTACTTGGTCCAATTCTTTTTACTCTCTATATGCTGCCGCTAGGTAACATTATCAAAAAGCATGGCACTTCCACTGTTATGCAGATGACACTCAGCTGTACTTATCAATGAAACCAGATCAGACTGGTCAAATAGAAAGACTCAGTGCCTGTGTGAAGGATATAAAAACCTGGATGAGCCTTAATGACCTACTCCTTAATCCTGATAAAACAGAAGTGATTTTACTCGGCCCTAAACACCTGTGAGACTCTCTAACTGAGCAAATAATCACACTGGACAATGTCAGTGTAGCCTCCAGCTCGACTGTAAGAAACCTTGGAGTCTTATTTGACCAAGAGCTCTCATTCAAAGCACATATTAGTCAAGCGTGCAAAACTGCCTATTTTCACTTGCGAAATATTGCCAAAATTAGAAATCTACTGCCTAAAAATGATGCTGAAAAACTAATCCATGCCTTTGTCACGTCGAGGTTAGACTACTGTAACTCCCTGCTTGCAGCGTGTCCTAAAAGCTCAATAAAAAGTTTTCTAACGGGTACTAAAAAACGAGAACACATTACCCCAGTGCTAAAAGATCTCCACTGGCTTCTGTTGAGTCTAGAGTCAAATTTAAAATTCTTCTTCTAACCTATAAAGCTTTAAATGACTTGGCCCCTTCTTATATCAAAGATGAAATAACTCCTTATCATCCTAACCGTTCACTTCGCTCTCAAGATGCTGGACTTCTGGTGGTTCCTAGAGTCTCTAAAAGCACAATAGGAGGCAGAGCTTTTAGCTATCAAGCCCCCTGGCTATGGAATCAGCTCCTGCTCATGTCAAAGACGCTGACACAGTCTCTACATTTAAGACTCCGGAAAATATGATAAGCTGTTCAATTCAGTATATATATATATATATATATATAATATATATATATATATATATATATATATATATATTATATATATATATATATATATATATATATATATATATATATATTTTTTTTTTTTTTTTTTTTCTAATCTGATTTTCTTTGATGTGTAAATTAGCAAATTGTTTTATAATTGGCAATTACATAAATTTGACACTATTAACACAAATATTTAGGTAGGCCTTTGTTTTAATATAAACTCTTCTCAGCACTAAATGTGTCTCATTTGTGACAGTTCATTTTAGTTCACAACATTAAACAACTTTTTACAGAATAACTTGAAACATGATGTACATCATTATCAGGATATAAAAGAATCTATATTGAGATATACTTTTATTCCATATTGCTCAGCACTGGTCATTAGCAAACAATAAGGCAAAAAAAAAAAAAAAAAAAAGAAGAAGAAAGACTGTTGAGGAACATGTTCACCCGAAAGAATGTGTGTGTGTGTGTGTGTGTGTGTGTTTGTTTTATCACCTTATAGGGACAACCACCGGACAGCACACTCTACAAGTGGGGACCTGAATTTTTGTCGGGACAAAAAACCCGGTCCCCACAAAAATGACAATGTAATTGATGAAAATAAGCTCCGGACAACACCCTGTACAAATTTGGGAAAAATCCCCACAAGTCAAAAAACCTGACTTTAAGTGTGTGCCCACACACACTGTGTCTATTTTAACAGAATAGCGCGTTTTAGAGGGGGATTAATGGAGACACTCAGTCCGCCTCTGAGGCACTCTGCTCTGGATTTCTGGTAGGGGGTCATTGCTCACTCTCATGCCCGGGGAAGAGCACTCATCCCGGCTAGGTTGCACGGAGGGTCGGCCCCTGTCCTCCGGAGAACCAGACAATTTTCTCACCCGATTTTAAACACTTTAATTCGGCCTGGGGCACTTCTTAGGGGCATGGATGGATGCAGCGTGACCTGCTCTTTAACCCTGGGTGGGTCTTAAGCCAGAGCACCGTGTATTTTTGACAGAATAGTCGGTTTTAGAGAGGGGGAATCCGGGACATCCAGTCCGCCTCTGGTGCACTCTGCTCGGACTGGGTTTTGGGGTTATACACCCCCTGAGTTCCAGAAGAACCAGGGTTGTTTCAGGCTTGATTTTACCTTGTCTAATAAGATGCTTTGCTTGTTTTAGAGGCATGGATGGTGACTCAGATGACCTGTCTGGGTGTACCTCATCGGGCAGCCCTGCTTTCGTTCCTGAATTCAGCGACAGCGACAGCGACAGCGATGGGGACAGTGGAGATTCATTTAATTCATTCATGTCAACAGAAAGCAACCTGCCAGGAAATTCAAAAAATAGACCCAGGACACACTCAAAAAGCCTAATCCAACATACCAATGACACCCCTTCAGAACAGCAACAAGTACCAGAAAGTAGCTCATCACCTCCTTGGACAGTCCAATGCCAACGTTCACTGTCAGTGCAGGCAGTAAGTACAAAAGCAGATGGGTCTCGCCAGTACAATAAGAGACAATATTGCTTGTTCTGTAATAAAGGATTACTGAAAATAACTCGACATTTGGAGCATGTTCATAAAAATGAACTCGAGGTTGCACAAGCCATGTCTTATAATAAGGGATCAAAAGAAAGAAAGCTCCATCTTGAACATCTTCGAAACAGGGGAAACTTTGCTCATAATGTTGAGGTGTTAAACGGAGAAGCAGGTGAACTTGTTCCCCGGAGGAAACCATCAGTAAACACAGAAGCCCAGGATTACATGCACTGTGTTCACTGCCAAGGCCTATTTAGAAAGAAGATTCTTTTTAAACATGTCTCAAAATGCAAGTTTAAGCCTAGCGGTGAGCCAAATCGAGGAAGAACGCGGGTTCAGGCGCTCTGTGCATTTGCTGTACCACCACCTCCGGGTGTCAAACAAGACTTCTGGAAGCTGCTAAGCAACATGATAAATGATAAAGTTTCTTCCATAGTGAAAAAAGATCCATGTATTCTAGAATTTGGTGAAAATCTTTTTAGTCGTTTTGGCCATGATGCTGGGAAACATGAGTATATTCGTCAAAAACTGAGAGAGTTGGGAAGGCTTCTGTTATGCTCAAGAAAAAACCCGGCGCTAAAGACCATTGAGGACCATGTTTTGCCTTCAAATTTCATGCATGTTGTAGAATCTGTGAAATGTGTAGCTGGTCATGACAGGCAAAACAATACATACAAACGCCCAAGTCTGGCTCTCAAATTAGGGCATAGTCTGTCAAAGATTTCAATGTTGGTTGAAAGTCGTTCAAACATCCAGAACAACAGTGTTGCAGCTAAAAATGCCCGTACATTCCGACAAATCTATGAAGCAAGATGGCATGAAATGATATCTGCAGCGTCACTGAGAACACTTCAAGAAGCTAAGTTTAATGCTCCACTTTTACTTCCATTCACAAGAGATGTCCAGGTGCTTCATTCATTTCTGGATGCAGAGCAGCAGAAACTTCACTCCACGTTGTCTTCTCAAGTGTCACCCCAGGACTGGGCTGGATTAGCAAAAGTCACCCTGACTCAGATAATTCTCTTCAACAGACGGCGTTCCGGCGAAGTATCAAAAATGCCTCTGTCAGCATACATGTCTCCGCATAGCCAGGATGCGCTGGAAGACCTGGGTGATGCACTCTCTGATTTAGAAAAGAAACTGTGTCAACACTTCAGAAGACTGGAGATAGCGGGGAAGAGAGGAAGGAAGGTGCCGGTTCTTTTGACACCAGCCATGCAGGAAGCATTGGATCTTCTTGTCAGCAAGCGAGAGATGTGTGGGGTTGTACCGGGAAACAAATACCTTTTTGCCAGACCAAAAGCATGTTCATACTTTCGTGGGTCTGACTGTCTCCGGCATTTTGCCAAGATGTGTGGGGCAAAAAACCCAGAAAGCCTCACCTCCACAAAACTGCGAAAACAAACTGCAACTCTGTCTCAAGTTCTTAACCTGAGCAACACAGAGTTGGATCAGCTGGCCGATTTCCTGGGGCATGATGTAAGAGTCCACCGACAGTTCTACAGACTTCCAGAAGGCACCCTTCAACTGGCTAAAGTGAGCAAGATCCTCATGGCTTTGGAGCAGGGACGTATGGCTGAATTCAAGGGAAAAGGCCTGGATGACATCACTATTGACCCAGAAGGTAAAGATTTTTTTTGTCTATCCACACTTGAGCTCCAGCAGATAGGCCAGGTTCCAGGTTAAAAAGCCCCAAATCAGGAACCCCTCTTTTAAACCCCAGAATAGTGGGTCTATGCTGGGCAGCAAGCTGGCCACTATCAGCTTCTGAGTCTCTGCCCAGGCCTGGTGCTCCTCTCTGGGCCAAGTGCTCTCACACTCTGCCTCCTGGAGCCTCTCCTCCACCTCCACAAGGCTCCAGGAGATCCTCACACTAAGTCCAGGTCAGGTGCACCTTACTGGGCCATGTGCCCTGACACTCTGCCTCCTGGAGCCCCTCCACCACCTCCTCCAGGAGAGCCTCACACTAAGTCCAGGTCAGGTGCACCTTACTGGGCCAACTGCACTGACACTCTGCCTCCTGGAGCCTCTCCACCACCTCCACAAGGCTCCAGGAGAGCCTCACACTAAGTCCAGGTCAGGTGCACCTTACTGGGCCATGTGCCCTGACACTCTGCCTCCTGAGCCCCTCCACCACCTCCTCCAGGAGAGACTCACACTAAGTCCAGGTCAGGTGCACCTTACTGGGCCATGTGCCCTGACACTCTGCCTCCTGGAGCCCCTCCACCACCTCCTCCAGGAGAGCCTCACACTAAGTCCAGGTCAGGTGCACCTTACTGGGCCAACTGCACTGACACTCTGCCTCCTGGAGCCTCTCCTCCACCTCCACAAGGTTCCAGGAGAGCCTCACACTCTGCCCAGGAAAGGTGCTCCTATCTGGGCAGGTGAAGACATACATAAAGTTTGTACATTTCGGCTTGACTAAGCTGTTTCTTTACTTTTAACAGATCATGCCCTCCAGGACAGTGAGGACGAGGACGAGAACCAGAACATAGAAGAAGATCTGGATGCTGAAATGCCAGACGAAACAAATGAAACATCCCAGCCTGTTACAATTGAAACATCCAGCCATCCTTCACTGCAAGCGGTCCAAAGACCGTCACGCAAAGGACCGTCACGCACCCCCACTTCAGCTCGCCAGACAGTCGTAAAGAGAACGTGGAACCCAAGAGAAGTCAAAGCCGTGGAAAAGCACTTGATGCACTTCATAAACTCGTGCCGAGTTCCGGGCAAAGCAGACTGTGACAAGTGCCTTCGGCTTGAGAAAGACGCGCTCAAACGGAGGGATTGGTTAGCAGTGAAATATTATGTAAAGAATCGAATCACAGCTCTTAAAAGAACAGTTTAATAATTATAATTCAATTTATGTTAATAAAGATTTAGTTTTATTCATTTTTGTGTGTCATTATTTCCTAAAATTCATTCCAATAACCAGTGTACATGGTTGGTCTCATAACTATCTCTATCCCTGAAATGTCCCCAGAAGTTTTAATGGAAGAAATGTTTTTTGAAGTCAAATTACTGCTAAGGAAATTTAGAGAACCATAACATATTTTTTGGGCTCCGGTAGAACCAGCAGAAAGGGACGTTCCCACAAGGCATGTTCTAGTCATGTGTCCCTACAATATGTTAAAGACACGTATGTGTGTGTGTGTGTGTGTGTTGTACGCGTGTGTGTGCATGACGTGGAGCTCAGCAGACTGTTACCCTCTTGGTGAGCGTCTCGTGATCCTTCTGCAGAGCCTCAGCACTCTTCTTGGCTTCTGCAGTTGCTCATTCACCTCCAGTTTACGCTCTCTCAGCTGCAGAGTGTTCTCAAACAGAAGCGGGTCACAGTCTGCTCAAGCACAAACACGCACACATGAGCATTAAAAAGGTTAGCAGCTGCTAGATAAAAGAGGTTTTGTCACTTCTTTTTCTGGAATCTTTCACAATAAAGCAATAAAGGTCAAATTTGTGTCTATGTATAGAAATAAAGCTTTCATTATTCAAAAAAGAAAAGAAAAAGCAAAGAATAGACAAAACATTACAAAATGGATCTTGAATAAAAATGGGTTGCGTGTTAGACTGGTCGTGTGTAAAGTCAGGCTTAAGTCCTGCGTCCAGCCTAGCTCCAGTCCAAACGGTGAGTAAAGTCAGGCTTAAGTTCTGCGTCCAGCCTAGCTTCAGTCCAAACGGTGAGTAAAGTCAGGCTTAAGTCCTGCGTCCAGCCTAGCTTCAGTCCAAACGGTGAGTAAGTCAGGCTTAAGTCTGCGTCAGCCTAGCTTCAGTCCAAACGGTGAGTAAGTCAGGCTTAAGTCCTGCGTCCAGCCTAGCTTCAGTCCAAACGGTGAGTAAAGTCAGGCTTAAGTCCTGCGTCCAGCCTAGCTCCAGTCCAAACGGTGAGTAAAGTCAGGCTTAAGTCCTGCGTCCAGCCTAGCTCCAGTCCATACGGTGAGTAAAGTCAGGTTTAAGTCCTGCGTCCAGCCTAGCTCCAGTCCAAACGGTGAGTAAAGTCAGGCTAAGTCCTGCGTCCAGCCTAGCTCCAGTCCAAACGGTGAGTAAAGTCAGTGCACCAGCTCGGCACAGCGCAGTGAGTGTGCTCAATGTTTTCATGTTGTCCCTGGACTTGTGCCTGCTCCACACTGACTGTGAAATTTACACTCAGGGTTAAGAACAGCTCAACTGTGTGTGGTGTTTCAATAGCACTAATGTTCCCAGTCATTATCGGCCATTTTAGTGCAAACTGAGCCAATGAGCAAGGTTCAGGTCAAAAAGCCCATGTGATTTTTAAATATCAAACTAAGCACTGATCACAAGTGTTTGTTGTGTTTGAAATGTGTTTGTGACTCACTGGGAGGACACACAGAGTCGTCCACAGGCTCGCCCTCCTTTTCTACAACACATACTGGTCTCTTCATCGTCATCTTCATCCCACTCATCATCTTCCTCATCCTCGCTGTCCTCCTGCTCTGCTGCACACAAACACCTTCAGACTCATTTGTCTGTTTGTGATCAATGTTTCAGATCAGGCAGGATTAGCAGAACTGAAATCAAAAGTCATCTGAGCTAACATAATACTGCATATGAAAAAAAGCACAAGACAAAAAACTAAACAGAAAAAAGAAGTCAGAATCATATGAGAAGAAAGAGACCTAACCTGATAGGAACACTGGAACGAAACATTTCAAATTCATTCTGTGAATTTAAAGCGCGTTTTAAAGGTTGTATGGAGGATTTTTCAAATCCAACAACTGCTTGCTGTTTTTCAAATGATGCACATGGGTCATTCTCTGAAAGTGGGACCATTTTGACCATTGGTTATTTGACAGGTTTTCATTAAGTAAATAATATAATTTAGTTTTATTTTTTATGTAATATATACTATAATGTGCCTCTAAAAGATTTAAAAAATTGCAGCCCAAGATAAGATGGAACTTTTTTTTTTAAAAAACGTTTTTTCAAAAAAATAGCTTAAATCATTAAAAGGAACCCGAATATTTACATAAATAGATCTAAAATACTTCGCGTAGGTATACTTACTAATAAATAGAGTTTAAGGTAAACAAATATTCGCCGTTTGAAGTAAAATTGTCATGTTTACAACAACTTCCTGATTTCACGGGCGCCGCATTTTGAGGTGATGACGCAGAATCGTGTGGCGCACTGGCGCAGTGAGCGTCAGTCGTGAGACGCACACAACAGTTGCAACAGTTGCCGTTGATCTGGTTAACAGTAGCGTCAGTAATTTTTCGTCGACAATACATTGTAAAATGGTACATTGTGTCGCTTTGGGTTGTGATTTTGTCTCGGGAGGAAACAAGGAGAATGCGGTAAGCTTTCATAGCTTTCCTCGTGAAGAAAAGTTACGAAGAAAATGGAAAAATGCGTGTGGGAGGGAACGGCTGCCGAATTTCCCTTATTTGTGCTCTAACCATTTTTCTCCGGAGTGTTTTGTGGATTATCACCGTTTGCCTTCATCAAAGAGCTCACTGGGGGTAGTTATAAAAGAAGGTTAAAACCTGGTGCCGTACCAACCGTGTTTCCACACAAGACGACGCCAAAGCAGCCCCGACTGGTGAGTGAAAGTCCGACAAAGAACGAAAAGAGAGATGCTTGAATTAGCGGTAGCTGCTCACCTGGACACACCAACTCCTAAATCAGTTGACCACAGTCCAGTGTTTTAAACAATGCAAGGAGCTGACATTCACATGGGAATAACAAAAGCTCCTCAGTAAGTGTCCAGTGCTCCCCTAAATGGTTGACGCTTCGACCCAGACCGACACACAGACGTCTGATGTTGCTCTGCAGTGGCGTGGAGTTGGGATCGACACAGCTACTGTAGCAAATCTGTTGAGACGGTTGAGACGGACTTTGAAGCGAATCACAAGATCTGTTCTGCTCAAACAATATTCTAGTGAATGAGTCCTCAGTGTAGTCCATCTGATTCAGAGTTTATTTTAAGTTCATCCCTGGTCTTTCTCAAGTACCTTTGAATCTCAGAATCATCAACAACAAGCATTCCTTCAAGGACGTTCTTGGTATTTGGAACAGCTGAAAGAACTCCTGAATCGGTGTGCAAAGTGTGGTGCTGTGATTGTTCCAGAAGACCTAAAAGAGATTCAAAAGGACGGTTCTCAACTTACTTTGGAGATTACTTGTGCAACAACTGCACTTATAGATGGCAGTCTCAGCCTTCTTTGAGTGGCATAGAGGGACCGGTAACCTGCTCTTGTGTGCTTCAGTGTTTTTTAGTGGCATCCATTTTTCAAAGTTTCAACGTTTTTGCAGTAATTTGAATCTCAAATCCATAAGCGAAGACACATACTTGCTATTGAGAAAGAAATATGTGTTTCCTGTTATTAAAAAATGTGGGACAACGAGCAGAATATGTTGATGACTACACTGAAGTCCCAAAGTGATGTTGTGCTCTGTGGAGATGGAAGATGCGATTCTCCAGGGCATTGTGCAAAGTACTGGCACATCACATTTCTCGACACACGCAGTCAAAAAGTTGTCGACTTCAAAGTGGTCAGTGTCACTCAAGTTGCAAATTCAAATGCTATGGAGTTGAAAGGTTTTAAAGATGCCCTCAAAGCCATTGAAGAAAATGATGTCAGCATTTCACCATTTCCACTGATCGTCATCCACAGATTGTAAAGGAGATGAGAGTGAACCATCCAGAAAAATCTCATGAGTTTGATCCGTGGCATGTCGCTAAAGGTGTGTCCAAAAGTTGAATGCTGAGGGAAAGAAGAAGGGGTGTGAGGAGCTGGGTTCATGGATTACATCTGTTATCAATCACCTCTGGTGGAGTGCACAGACCTGCGAAGGGGATGCTGTGCTGCTTAAAGAAAAGTGGATTTCGGTGATACACCATATCACAAACAGACATGACTGGCCAGGTAACAGGCACTATCATCAGTGTGCCCATCAGCCCTTGGATGAAGAGACGCAGAGAAGTAAGCTGTGGTTGAAGCTGGATCTGAAGCCCACAATGCCTTGGTGAAGATTGCGATGGACAAACGGCTGTTAAAGGACCTAGCCCACCTGACAAAATGTGTCCACACGACAACACTTGAGGTACTGTATATTATATTTGATTATGTTATGTAAAATATGTTTAGGTGAGAATGTAATAGTTTCTTTTTTATGTAAATTGCAGGTTTATCACTCTATGTACTTGAAGTACCTCCCCAAGCGAACACATTTTGGCTACGATGTCATGTTACATGGGTCCATGCTTGCTGCGCTGGATCACAATCATAATGTGAACAGGGAACAGGTATGTAAGATCAGTTTTTTTTTTTTTTAATTCATTGTGAATGCAATATGATGCACTGCAAATATACAGGTGGTGGTCATATAATTAGAATATCATGAAAGGTTTAGAGTCAGAAAGTCAACTCAGTGTATAGACTCATTATTCCTTATTTCTTGATGTTCTTATTGTCATATGGCTTAAGATCAAACGTAAAAAAAAAAATCTCTGTAAAAAGTTTCAATATCGCACAATATTATTAAAAACAGGCACACTAAAAAGAAATGTCAATTTTCTGAGCAATTTGTTCATGTCTATTCTCTAATACTTGCAGTGCCTTTGCATGAATTACTGCATCAGTGTGTTGAGGCCTGAAGGAGATCAGCATGTGGAAGTTCAGGCTGTTTTGATAGTGGTCTTCAGATCATCTGCAGCATTGACTCTGTTGCCTCTCATCTTCTTCTGGACTAAACCTTTAGATTTTCTATGAAGTTTAGGTCAGGTGAGTTTGCAGATCAATCAAGCACAGTAACGCAAACTTATCTGACCAAACTTAATACTCTGTATAGTTTTGCCCATGAAGAATTGACAGACTCCAAACCCAGCAAAGCCTTGCAAATATCTGAAGGCCACTATCAAAGCATTGTTTACTTACATTCCACCTGATCAGTGCCACAAGCTGATCTCCTTGAGGCATCCACACAGTGATGCAGTAATTTATGATGAAAGACAATAAATTATTGGAGCATAGACATGAACCAATTTTTCAGACACCTGACATTGATTTTTTAACATGTGCCTGTTTTTATTATTTTTGTGCAATATTTTATAATTTTCTGAGACACAGATTTTAAGAAATTAATTGAAATATTTCAAGCCTTATGTGTAATGTGTAACTTGACTTTTTGAATAGATTTACAAAGAATATTGAACTTTTTTTATGTTCAACACCTATAGAATTACTTAAAAAACAAATAACTAAAAAGACAAACTTAAAGCAAATAGTTTTCAACTCTGTGTTTCCTTTTTATTCATTTCATTAAAAATAGACCAAAAAAGAGATTAAATCTGATGAAAACATTTTATTGATATCTATAACATGAAAAAGTTAATCAATATTGTCTCTTTGAATAGGCTGCTTATTTGGACGGGGAGGCTGTTGGACAACCTCGGTACAAAATATCGTGGAGCAAAGTACATAAAAGCTTCCGGGCGAGACCAGTAGCTGTGGAAAAGGACTACAGCTACATGGCGTTGATGATGCGTGACCTCCTCTCTTCTGCTGGATGTCAAGAACATGAAGTTACCACACAAAGCTCAGCGCACGTTATGGCTCCACAAGAAAGACTGACAAGATCACAAATAATCATGCATAGTTGTCAGTTCTCAAGGTTTAAGTAGATGTTGTTTGGTAAACTCTAATCCGGCCCTCAAGTCTTTGAGCCTCACCAGTGGCTTACATGTTGTGTTGAAGCTTTTGTGTTGTCTCTGCTGTAGTGCTGTAGTCTTTTAGTTGTTTA